>JARKIB010000826.1:0-22337 GCA_029378385.1 Mycena metata | reverse complement strand
CCAGCGCCCGCGCACCAAGGGAGACTAGGGCTTGTTTTGCTAAGACTACCTCCACGGAGTAGCTCGAATATAACAAGTTGACCGGCATTGATTTGCGAAACCCTTAAACCAAACGGACCGAGTTACGGAATTGTGATTACCAGACAAAGTGATACTATACAACGGGCTCCAGACAAAGTTAAACGACGAGAGAACACAGGATTTATTGTGCACGAAGTGGGACTTTGTCCGAATTGGTTACTTTAAAAGAGAATCGCAATCGAAGCTGAGAAGCTGTAATATCTACAAGTCAACTCAGGCGTTCAGGACATTGGTTCTGCACTTGACGAGGCGAACAAACGGTGTTTTCACGCTTAACCAGCGCAATTCATAAAAAGACTACTTAAAGCCATCTCGGTACTTGGTCCTCGTCCTTGGAAGTACATTCGTGTAATCTTGGACAAGCATCTTTACTCGTCGGCGATAGACCTTGAAAGGGGTGTTTTGGTGTTAGTTTTGGTTAGTAGTTGTTAGTTGTGAAGGCCTTATCCACGGATTTGGCTTAAGCAGCAAAGCATCTTGCTTGTCAGTTTTAGCATTAGTTTAGCATTCTGGTCTGTTCCCCGAGCACCCGTTTCAGCGGTATACTTGGCGTCGTACACACGGACCAGTGAAGTCGGCGCGCGGGTCCCTCACGCAGAAACCAACGAACCCGACGAAGACGACCCAAAACACAAGGCCCTGCGGGAAGCAACAAGAAAACTGGGGCAGGAATACAACAAATACAACGCGTTGAAAGCGCCTTTCGACACCAAAGAAAAGCAAAAAGAACTTCGCGGCCTCTACGTGGCCAACATTACCGCTTTCTCCAAAAAATTGGCCAGCCCATTAACAACCGCCGACATCGACGAGTTCGCAATGCTCTCCAAGAAATTGGGCCTGCCATTAACCCCCGCCGACATCTACGAGCGAGATCGACGTCTCAAAGAAGCCGAGCTCAAGTTGGCCTACACAGGTCATCGTTTCGAGGGAATCGATGTCAAGATAATCAGGGGCCCCAACAAGAGCGTTCACAGCGTGGTCGTCGCTGACTATGATTCCGCTGAACGGGTGAAACACCTTGGAAGAAAAAGGAAACTCGGCCAAGATCGAAATGCCAAGGGCATCATGCTGACCATTCGCAAAGAGGTGTCCAACCAGCAGCTCCTTGTGCCTATCGAAGACCCCCAGCACCTTTAGTACGTGACGGCCCTCAATCTTCCAAAATCGAACTGACTTTGACTCTTGTAGTTCCCGAACGGCGGTACACAAAGCTCTATACCTGCCAGAAGCGGTTCTCAAGGGGAACCGCCCCAAACGGGAACCTCCACCTCAAGTTGTCGATGATGTTTACCTGCGAGGGCCCCTCGAGCCCGCATCGCAGGAACATCATCCCAAACTCAACATGCCATTGGCGGGCGAGGGGGATGGAACCTGGGTCCGGGCTCCCGATTTCCGGGACGTTCGAATCGACGTCCGCCTCAGCGGGCTGAACACCATCCCCAAGGTTTCCGACAAGATTCTACAGTTGGAAGGGCACAACGGGTACCTACTGGCGATCGATGGCGTCGAGTGGGACAAGTCCAACAACGGCAAGATTGTTGTGCGGGGCGCGGGCAAGACTGCAGTGGCCGTTTCCATTCCCCCGGCTTGCGTCAAACCGTGGAGAACAGACGACGACGGCCACAGGCTGAATGAGGTTCAGCTGCGCGTGGTGGTTTTTGGGCCCGACCAAGTGGGGAGCACTGCGGACAAGGGCAAGTACGGCTTCACGGTTCCTGCCCGTTCGACCGCAGAACTGGTTGAAGTCCAATTCCCCGGTGGTTTCTTGACAGGCCACTTCCCTTATGCCAGTCTATGTCTCGCGAAAAATATTGCAATACAGACTTTAACGCACAATTTCGTAAAAACTCCAGTACCAGCCATGTAATATATTGTAAATAATGCGCTAGTGTAAATATATTATCTACTGGATGTAATTGTATTGTACATCGTGAATGAATCATCGTTGAACATAGTTTAATGTGCACGCTACCTAGCGTGCGCGTTTAAACCACGGGCGCCTAACCAAGCGCCTGTGTTTAAGTTGGAGCTTCTTGCACTTCCGCTAGCAGGCCAGGGTGTATATGGTTCAGCTGTATCCTCCCCTTGGAGGTTACGGACGTTCCTAGCTCGGGGAGAAATGCCCCTCCAACTTCCTTCTTCTTTTCCTCCCTTTTTTATCATCTTTCATTATATGTCTTTTCATTTGTTCTTCTTGTTTACTTCCTTCCTTCTCATTATATCTCTCATTCTTTAATTTATCTCTCATTCATCATTTGTGTGTAAAAGGGTTTCTTAATTCCCGCACTTTCACTTGACGCGACGCGACGCGACGTGGTCACGGGACTCGGAGAAACCTTTATCAAATCTTATCGGTTTCTCCGAAACTCAACACGTCAAATGAGTTCTTTGTTTGGCCCGGGCGCCTATTCTCACTTGCTCTTGACCGCCACCTTCCTAAAGTAGATAGAAATGGAATTGTATAATTAGCCCTTAGAATACAAGTTCGTTAGTGAATCGAATACAAGTAAAGTAGTTATTGC
The DNA here is from genome assembly GCA_029378385.1 of Mycena metata. Classification (NCBI taxonomy): domain Eukaryota; kingdom Fungi; phylum Basidiomycota; class Agaricomycetes; order Agaricales; family Mycenaceae; genus Mycena; species Mycena metata. The sequence goes on along the minus strand of JARKIB010000826.1, from coordinate 19,734 downwards.
ACAAGTACCGTACCTATTACAAGCTAGAGTCTCAAATACACAAGTGCCTTGTCGGCGCTGTGAATCTCATTAATTCCAAATCGGGAAATACGTGTGAGTGGCAAACGCACTGTCCACTCTCCGCCAACTCATTGATTTCACAGTTCACCATGAAAATCCCGCCCAAATTGCGGAAGGCGGCGAGCATGAGCCCGTCGAAGAGAGTGGTTGCCGGTCCCGGCGTCCAGAACCCCAGGGAACGACCTCCGCCTCAAGTTTCGCGCCTCCCCGACATTCTACTCGACTACGGGGAGACGTTAGTCCAGGCGCGTCTTCCACCACGCGATGTGGTGCAGCATCGCCCACCTCCCTCTGCCGCCGATCTTGCCGCAGAGCAGCTTGCGGAAGAATACGCCAGACATCATGCAGCCCGAGCGAACGCCGCCGCCAGATTCCTCAAAACACCGACGCAAGCGCGCCGAGCAGTGGACGCGGTGGCAGACGGCAACGATCCCCCTCGTCCTCCCCCACTTGGCGACGGTCCTCCATGTCACGAAATCACTGCGTGAGGTGGACGACCTACAACTGCCGCCGCCACAGCCCGACACTTGCCGCTGTGCTGAAATCAAGACCCATCGCGTTGCCATCGTCCGTTTTTCAAGTAAGTGTGCTCGCTGCTCGCTGTGATACGCCTTCCAGGACTGACAAATCTATAGAAATCGAGGATGTGCAGGTGCAAGCATGCCAGTGTACCCCGCTGTCTCTCCGACTCGTCCAGGGCGGAGTGTTCGGCTGCGCCCCGATCGCGCCTTCCCTCGCGGTAGACATGCGCGTGCTGGAGTTCGCCCGCAATTTATTCCTTCACATTGCGCTGAACAATACAGCTTTTTGTGCGACACTGGAAGGTGTACTGGCGGCGATGGGGTTTCAGCTCGAACACCAGGCAAGTCGTTTCTCCTCTTGGCCGAATCCATATTGACAAAAGTGGCAGAACTCCTTGCGTTGTCGATTTGGAAATACACTATTGTGGTACACGCATGTGTGCGGGCGTTTGAAGGACAAATACACCCGCTTGGTCGAAACGGCTCGTACAGCCGTCCTGCCTCAGCCTGCACCCGCACCCGCACCCGAACCCGCACCCACGCCCGCGCCCGCACCTGTACCCGCACCCCCCAATCCACAGCAGGCCCAGCGCCCACCAACCCCAATCCCGAGTCTGCACCCGCACAGGCTCCCGTGCCAGCCGATGAACCTCCGCCAAACCCTTCTTCCTCACCGTCGCGCGGCCGCCCAGGCGAAAGGACCACCAACAACCGGGCGTCGTCGCGCACACCAACGCCCACGCCTCGCCCACGGAAGCGTGGGAGGGAATCGACTCCAGAACCCCGACCGGTGCCCTTCCCCGAGCCTCCACCCAGAACTCGTCCCAGCGAATACCTACGGGAACGTTGCCCAGGGTGTTTTGGAGACCTCAAGCATCACCCAAACGAAGTGTAATATTTTTTTTCCCTTTGCCACCCACCAAATATATTAACGACCACCCTAGCACAGACCTCATGGTCTGTATTGACGCGTGCTTCACGCAGAAGAAGAAGAAATCTCAGCGGGACCCACCGAAATTCCACCACAACACCCACTTCGTCCCCGAGTCCGTAGCCCGCCAGACGGAGGAATACGTTGAGGGTGTGCGGCAGCAGCAGAAGAAGAACACGAAACGCCCCAAAACAACGGGCTGCTCTTACCTCGCTCCGTCATTGACGGGTGTGAGGCGTCCTTCAAGGCGGCTGATGAAAAACGAGAAAAAGCCAGTACCGACTTCTTCGAAGACACGGCGGTGATGGCGCTCCTTTGCCGCCACGACCGTGTGCTCTGGGTCGTCAACATGCACTCCGCCGGCGAGAAGCAGTTCAACGTCGTCGCGCTGATGGAGACGTTGTTTCAGCATCTCCCTCACAATATTCGTGTAGGGCTGCTTTACGACGTAGGGTGCACGTTTGAGCGCAGCTGCAGGAAGTGGGGATTCCTTTCCCGCTTCTTGGACCGCCTCGCGTTCGCCGTCTCTGTGTTCCACGCCTTTGGACACGAGTGGGCCTGCCAGCTTCTGTATCATCCGTGCAGACGCGTCGGTTTTGGGTTCACCAACGGCGAGGGCTGCAAACGCTTCTGGCATTCAATTAGCTATCTTATTGCGCATCTGCGTATCTGTGGTGTAAGCCTTTCCTTACTTTCTCTTCGTAAACTCGGACTAACAACTTTTTTAGTACCACAACCGGCTTTACACGCTTGACGCGCAAATCGAGCATGCTGACGAGGCAAGTCTCCTGCGCCTAGGAGGGTGGGTGTTGCGTCGCCACAAACACAGCCGCGGTAAGCGTGTGGAAGCGACAAAGGCTTTAGCGGAGTGCGGCTATCCTATTGCCACACTGCGCACACAGTGGCTGCTGCAAGTTACTGCACAGACGAAGCCACTACCGAGTAAGTCCGTTATACTGCTCGCTTCTTCTTCCTACTAACACCATATCCAGAGCGATCGAAGAACAGCGGCCAGCAAGCTGTCAAGAACATAATACTCCTGCGTGGCTCGCTCAAGACACGCCAGCAACAACTCGCTGAGGCGCGCGTGGCTTTCGTGGACGCTGCGGAGGCGGTGTGATGCGGACTGCGGTTCTGTAAACTGCCTGACCCGGGGTGGGTATAGTCAAGTAGTGTTTTACAGAATTCAATTCGTCCTCTAGGGGGAAATTGCTCTTTCGTGGAGCTGCGTAGTTTTAAGGTACGCTAATGCGCGATATATAATTTGTGGTGCGTGTGTGTGTACAGTTCTCTCCGTTTGGATTGAACGCTTTGCCAGGTTCCTCGAAGATTTAGTTCTTCGTTGGGGGCTGGCCTTCCGAAGGTACCGCGGATGGATAGTTTTCTACACTTGCTCGAAGGGTACGCTCCGCAATGCGAATGCTGTCCCGTTCCGGAGTACTCGGGTTATCTGTTATGCTTTATCCACCCGTCTCAAACGTATCGGACGGCAGGTCTCTTCAGTACAGTGCAACACTATACGGATGGCTATAGCAATTCCCTTCGTAGCCTAGTTTCTCCGTTGGTGAACGCCTTGAAACGGAATCACTTCCGTTTCGAAGACTCGGGGGTGAAGTGTGCGAATTGAATGGGGGAAATGGTATGATCGCGTAGGATAGGCCTTCCGTGTACGTTGGGGTGGGTTCCTCGCAAGGATATGCGCTCGAACTCCGAAAAGGAACGGTTGCACGAAGCCAAGTTAGGCGACTGGCCGTTTGGTGGTGTGCCGCGTTAATCTACTACCGCGCGCTTTCAACTCCGGATTGACTATATTTCCCCCGTATCGATTTATCGAAACGGAGGTGAGACGGACGGGGTTTCTTGACAAGCCCTGGCCTTCTAGGTGATCTTGGTTTGTCCTACTATTGGGCGGCACGACCCGTAGCGGAGTGTATTTTAATTTAGTTCCCCACCCTGGTGTAGCTTTAGGTAAATGCAGTGGGAGGTAATAAGATGCTGATTCCGTATCTTACAGCTGGCTTTTATACCGTACTCTGTCCGATACTCGTGCGCGTAGTTATCCCTTTAATTGGAAACGGACGTTCCACCTTTTCAGTTCTGACTCGCCTCTGTGATCGCCCACGCGTTCCCGATTCCGAAGGGGTTAGAAATTGACTCGGAGCAGCCTCGTGTCGCATCCGTTTCCCGTTTCAGCCACCCCGTTTCCCAAGAACCGCCTCAGTTCTCCGTTTAGTTGCCCCGTTTCCCATAGCGCAACCACTTCGTCTCCGTTTGCCCCCCCATTTCCTTCCCTAGTACCGGCCAGGTGGCGGAACGGCAACGCATGCGAGACAAATAAGAGAGCCTGTAACGTTTCCTCGCAAGGTCTCCGTTCGATTCGGGGTCTGGCCTTGATAAACCATCAAGAAACTTTTGCCTCCGTTTCGTTTTTGAGTGAATGCGCGTCGAGTTTTAGAGTGAACGCATTGAACGGCCAGATAGCTCTATCAATATTTTCCTGCTTGCTTGTGGGTTTCCTATTGATTCGGAGTCTGATGTTCGGCCAGGTGGCGGAATGGTAACGTGCGCGAGACAAATACACAGACTCCCATAACATTTCCTCGGATTCGGGGTCTGGCCTTGCTGACGCAGAGGATCCTTTTTGCTTGTGGTCTCGGTGAGTACTCGCGGTCAGATAGTGTAACGGTAACACGCTTGGACTCGATACATTGGGATGGAGCGATTCTTCCAAGAGAACCCTGTTCGATTCGGGGTCTGGCCCTGGTGGTGGTGTATCCGATGCTTTTTATTGATACGGAGTCGCTGTCGTGAGTATGATTTTCCTCCCGTTTGGCCGCGTTCAGAGCGCATCACAAAGTGACAGCTCACAGCGGGCCGTCCCACGGCTGAGGCACTTCAGATGGATGTGGAGGCCGCTGAGGCTGCACTGAAGGAGACCAAGGAGAAGCTGCGCCGCAAAGAGGGTGAATTGGGGGTGACTGAGAGGCAGGACCTCAAGAAACTACTGAATAGCCAGTACATGCACCTCGTCATGAATGCGCGCGCCCTCAAGCTTAGGCTCGTTCAACGCCCGCAGCACAGGAAGTTTGAGATGGATCCAGTGGAGCAGGCTTGCAGACGCCTCCTGAACGGTGCGTGACGGTCCTTTTCCTGCGCAGAAACCCAGCAACTGACTCGATTTCAGATGCGAAATTACATGCGCACACTGAGGCGGCAGTGAAACGCCGCGAGCCCAATATCTCCAGAACGTGCTCGGAGTACAACAAACTCTGTACGCAACTGCAGAAACTTATCAACGAGGGCCAGGCGCCAAGGAATGCGATAGCCCCACTCCCAATCCCAGCGAAGGGTCTCTGGAAACTCGACGTCAACGACGTTATCTTCCAGAACGTCGGCTTAGACGAGCGGGAGGCCGGCAAGGCCGCCGACGAACCACCACTTTGGCTGTCAGACAAGCGCGTTTGCACTGGCATTAAAGCCATGCTCGAGCTCGACCAATGTGAAGAAGAAGACGCTCGCCTGCGCAGGGAGCGTCGTGCGCCGCAGGTGTGGTTTGCCGAGGAGTGGGAGGTGATTAATCGGGCACTTCAGGATGCCAGTGCGTTGATCTCAGCCTAACTAGACCACACGCTAACACTTTCGTAGACTCGTCGGAGGATAAATACCACCTGAAGCTGCGACGCAACAAGCTCGTCCGACTTTGTGCCACCTGGCGCAAAGATCTTCCCGACCTAGGGCTCGATATCTCGACGATGCCGGCTTGGGGACCTTCCGCCACGCAGCTCGCTAGGTGTCGGGTCGATGCGCATCAGGCTGCCTGAGGCGACGATCGACATTATGGGACAGGAGGGGCAGATGAGGACGACGACGGAGATGAAGCGGAAGCTGAGGGCGGCGGGGAGGAGGAAGATTTCGGGACACTAGAGGCTCTAGAGAGAGCAGACGTGTATCGCAACGAAGACCAGCTTTAATTCCTTGTATTCTGTACAATTATCTACGTTTTTTACCCATTATTTCCTCTCCTCAAGCTTCAAGTCGTTGCCGCCGTTTGGGGATCACCGAGTACGTCTTAAAACAGTCTCATTGAGCAGGCACTGATGACCGGCGCAGACCTTGGAAAAGGAAACAGCAAGAACAATGCGCGTGAGCGCCATCTTCACGAGGTATGTTCCATGACGGCCTCGCTTTGAACGGACACTGATGACCACGGTGCAGGCCCCCAAAAGGAAACACGAAGGACACTGTGCGTGACCACCAACCTCCAAGAAGCAACTTGTGCAGAACAATGCATTGGGCGTGGCCGATGGTGGAACGGTATATAAGACTCGCAAGGTACGCCTGAACCGTTACTTTTTTTTTGCCTTGCCACTGAACCCCCTCTATGCCTGTCCAACGCCTCGGTACTGTTCCCGCTCATCGCCGCCGAGGGTCGTCAACCCTGCCACCCTTGTCGCCCCCGCCCTCGTCTTCCCCTCGCAGGTCGCCTAGTCCGCCTCCACGCGCATCGTCCCCCGACTTCCCGGCCTATGTTATGCCGGGACCGGAGGCGGAGAAAGCCCTTCGCAAGGAACAGGAGCCCAGGCGCAAACAACTCAACCGCGAGATCGTGCGCCTGCAGAAAAAACTAGGTAAGCCTTTTGCCTTTGCCCATGCATTGGTGTTCACAGTCGCCTTCAGCCAGCGCTCCCGACAACGCCGTATTGCAGGCAAAGCTCGAACAATCCCGTGAGTTTTCTCTTCCTTATATTCTCCCTTCCACTCATCTATCGCGCTAGTTATGGACTACAAGGACGACTTCGGCACCTTCATTGCAGACAAAGACTTTGGGGAGTTCGCCGCCGAACGCACTCGCCTGTGGAAGGCTAGAAAGATTGCTGGTGCGTCCGCCTTTGCCAGTCACGTCTTCTGGGTCTTGATTCTTTGCTTTAGCTGAGACCGGCCTACTCACCAGCGACTACCACCTTAACCCGGTGTATCGTGCCTGGATCGGTACAGCGAGACCATCGACCTAGGGCTCGAGGCGACCTTCTTCTTCCTCGGCCTCGCGCGGCAGGGGGGTGGGGATCTGGACACCATGAAGCAGCTCGCGCTCGAGTCATTCACCGTCGACTTGTGCAACCCTTACCCGCAGGACGACAAACGGCGGGCTGGGTTGGAGGCGACGTGTGCGTGTTCCTTTTCCACAACGCCACTTCCAACTAACTGCATTATAGATCGCGAGCATCTCCGCTATTTCGCTCACGAGGGGTACACCGTGGACTCCCCTTCGGGCACGGAAACCAAGACCACCTTTCAGTGGACTTGCCACCCGGAATCCGACGAGAACGACTTGGAGGACGTTATCCTCAATTACACGTTCTTTATTTGAAGGTTTTGTTGTTGCCTGATTTCGATTTCAGGGCGGTCCTTCAAGCTCGCGCTCGAGGGGTTTGGAACCGCCGCTTCCAAGGAGGCCGGCATCCTGCCTGCGGCGCTCTTCTACGGTTCTCCTACTCCCGCCGCCGTGTAGATTTACTTAATTAACGTATTTGCCTGTACTTCTCAATTACTACTCGATGAATTGTTATTGTATTCAACTGTCGTGTCTTTTCAATTAGTACTTGTGGAATTTTGGTCTGGGGACTTGCAGTTAAGGGCCTTCAGCGTACGTCGAACAAATTAAATTGATTATCCAAACCAATTAATTGAGCCGGCAGGTTGCGCATGCGCGGAAGCACCAAAGCGCATTGTTCGCTGAAGGAGGAAGCCGTACGCATTAGGGAAGAGGTGGTAATGGCATTGGATATATAAAGGTGCGTCGTTGTGCTCTGTATCCAACAACCACCTAACAAATTCTCCCGCCATGCATTCTGCCATCAATGACATCCTCTGCGAGCTCCCGTTCTACGGCGTCGACCTTCCGCTGCCCTGCCCCATCCCTGCATATTGGATGCGCCACCCCGACCACTTGGATTTTATGCGCCACCCCGACCAGTTCGGCAATGGATATGCGAGTGACGGGTGTTTCATTGGCAAAGCCACTGAATCGTGGGGGCGTTCAGTCGTCCGCGAGTTACCATTCTATGGCGTTGACCTCCCCCTATTCGCGTATGAGCTTCATCGCACAGGTATGTTTATCTTCCAACCGTTGCCCCTCAATTGACCGACACATTTGCTTAATCTCCAGGCCCAGGTGAACATGACATCGGTTCGTTTATCCTTCACACGCTGCCCCCAGTCTGACTGACTCAATTGCTCTCTAGACTTGTCAATCGAAGGAACATTCCAGGTCCGACGCAAGAACTGCTGGGTCCTCTATGATGTGTACGTTCTTAAATTTATGCCAGAGACTATTTTACTCATTGCTTCCTTAGTGCTTGCGGCTTCGTGTTTCATTGAGTAGTTTAGACGTCGGTTTCTGTTCAAATATGAATTTTCTTTACTGCGTTGCAATCACTTCAGGCTACCCTGACTAGACCCCCAAAGGGTTATTTATTTTGTAGAACATAATTAACCCTAGAGGGGGGTATTCTGGCAGGATATCCCAGTATAGTGGGACGTCCCACCATTTGAGTGGGGGGACAGTGGAAGCATGTCCCATGTGGGACATCCCAGCCCGCTTTTTGGGTTTCCGATGTCCCATAAGCTATTTTTGGGGTAGGACCCCGGAACACCAGTTCATCAAAATATCAAAAGGGGTGTACTGGGGGCATCTGTGGACCGTTTTGGCTGTGAGTAGGCTCATTTGAAAGCCCTTCGCGAGGGTGTTCTGTGGGTGGAGTGAGGGCCCTATTGGGAGACCTTGAATTTTCACTGTATCAGGGCCCGAACCATTGAAATGGCTCTGCAGTGGGCATACGGCCACCGTTCGACCTGGGAGTAGGCTTGTCGGTGACTGTAGACCCAGGGCTATTGGTGGGTGCAATAGCACATGGATCTGAGCACTTTTATTTTCATCGCAACTGTGCTACCACTTGGCCTGGTAGTAGGCTGTCGGCCTGGGAGTAGGCTTGTTAGTAACCGTAGACCCAGGGCTATTGGTGGGTGCAATGGCACACAGATCCACGCACTTTCGCTGTCCTTCAAATCTGCTCTGCAGCAGGCATATGGCCACCGTTCGGCCTGGTAGTAGGCTGGTCGGTGAGCATGGATGCATGGCTATTGGCGGGTGCAATACCACACGGATCTAGGCACTTTCATTTTGCAGGCATACGGCCACCATTTGACCTGAGAGTAGGCTTGTCGGTGAGTGGGTGCAATACCACACAGATCTGAGCAGTTTTTTCTTGCATCGCAACTGTGCTACCGTTCAGCCTGGGAGTAGGCTGGTCGGTGAACATGGACCCATGGCTATCGGTAGGTGCAATGGAGTCGCTTCGAATTATTGACTTTTACGTGTTCAGGCATGCGGCTTATCGACTGTACAGGTACGTGGCTTATCGGCTTGTGTCTGTGTTTACCTCTTGAATTTACTTGTTCACCCCTATAAAGGTGTGACATGTCACATGGGACGTCCCACACCTCCATATATGTTTTCGAATGCATAAGGGACATCCCATACAGGCAAGGGACATCCCATACAGGCAAGGGATATCCCATACGGTTAAGGGATATCCCATATGGTTAAGGGACATCCCATACACATCATGGGACATGCTCGCACCTCCCACATGCCATGGGATGTCCCATTATCATCTATGGGATGTCCCTTTGATTATTATCAATGTGGGACGTCCCACAAAGACCACCATGGGATGTCCCACCATTTTTGCATGTGGGACATCCCATAGTTCCATTAGCATGGGACATCCCACCCTTTTTTTTCTTATTGTGGGATGTCCCACCATTATTTTCAACATGGGACATCCCATAGATATATTATTATGGGATGTCCCACCCTATTTATTTTTTAACTGGTGGGACGTCCCACAATTATCTTAACGTGGGATGTCCCATAGTCACTTCAGTATGGGATGTCCCATACTGTTTATTCTTCTACAATGGGACGTCCCACTCTTTTTTAAATTTTGCAAAGGTGCATTGTGTTAGAGTTGTTCAATACTTTACATTATAGCCTTAATTTGCAACATACATGCCTCTTTTGCAATTTACAGCCTCACAAGTACCTTTACTGCATATCTTCCTTCTTTATTTCCGATTTTCGTTCATCTTTCCAAATCCGGAAACTCAACGCCAGCGTCCCAAAAAGGAAGTTCGGACTTGGGGGTGAAATCTTTTAAAGCAATTTTTTTTTCCCACCCTTTCTTCATGAAACATGTATATAAAGTAGTACTAGTACATGAAAACTTATGTTCCTCTTTGACTCCAAAGTTTCGTTGCTGTTTCCCAATTCGGACACTCGCGACTGGATGTTTGCCCTCTCAGAACTCAACGCCAACCTCTCAAAAAAAGGGAGTTTCGAGAAGAACTTGTATTGCCACGCAAACAACACGTAAAGAAAATTCATATTTAAACAGAAACCGACGTCTAAACTACTCAACGAAACACGAAGCCGCAGAGCACAACGACGCACCTTTATATATACAACTCCCATGGCCACCGCTTCCTCCTTTCAGCTAACAATCCGCTTTCCTGGACAATGGCGCTTTGCTTTGGTGCAGCATGCGCAACCTGGCGACTCAATTAATTTCCCTTCAAACGAGATTATTTATGCCACGTACTCTGAAGATTTTTTCTGAAGTGCACAACAATTTCCACAAGCACTTTCACTATGTGAAAAGCGATGAGAGTGTAATATGGTAGCAAGTCACTAAGTAATTCAAAAGAAATGTTTACAAGAAGTTCAAGACGATAACAATTCACTAAGTAAGAAGAAATGGGTACAAGTTAACTACGTTAATTTAATTTACATGGCACCATAGAAGACCGTCGCAGGCACGACGCCAGCTTGCGTTGCAGGCGCGACGACGCCGACTTCCTTGCAAGCGTCGGTTCCCCACTCTTCGAGTCTCGACTTGAAGGACCGCCCTGGAATTGAAGTGAGGAAACGAAACGACACATGAAGGAAGAACGCACCGCGGGTGAAATTCAGGATGATATCCTTGAAGTTGGTCCTATCCTGGTCCGGATGACAAGTCCACTGGAAGTGGGTCTTGGTTTCCGTCCCCAGAGGCGCGTCTACAGTGTACCCCGAGCGAGCGAAGTAATGAAGGTGCGCACGATCTAAAAAGAAGCTAGTTAGAACAGCGGTGTGAAAAGAACGAACACGCACACTTCGCCTCCAGCTCCGCGCGCCTTTTGTCGCCTTGCTGGTAAGGGTTGCGCAAGTCGATGGTGAAGGACTCGAGCGCTAGGTTCGTCATGACGTCCCGATCCCCGCCAGCGTTCGCCTCGAGTTTGGTGTAAAAGAAAAGCGCGTCGAGCGTCGTCTCGATGGCCCGGGTCCAGCAGTCGTCGGGCTCGATGTCGACGTCGTATTTGTCGAACAAGGCTTTGCGGCCTTCGTAGTAAGTGCGATACGCTGGGTTGATCTTGTAGTTGCCGCTGCGGGTACGGAGGAAGAAGCCGCCGTAAACTACAGGGCGGATCAGGACTCAGGAAAAACGTGAATAGCAAAGTTAAACGCACGAGCTAGCTGTCTGGCCTTCAAGAGGCGGTCGCGTTTCGCAGCGAACTTCTTCGCGTGCTTGTCGGCGATGAAGTCGCCCCATTCCTCCTTATAATCCTGAACTAAAGCAATAAATGAGTGAGCAAACAACGTCGAAGGAAGTTGGAGAAGACTCACGGGCGTGTTCGAGCTTGACCTGCCACACGGCGTTGTCAGGATTCTGAGCTAAAGGAAAGGCGACGTAAACAAGACCGCACGAAGAGGGACCAAGGGTAGGACATACCAAGTTTCTTCTTCAGTTTCACGATCTTCCGATTGAATCGCTTGCGCGCGGCTTCCTGTGTGCGGCGAAGGGCCGGGTCGGTGACGGGTTGCAGCATAATAGAGGCCGGCAACGCGGGCGACGATGCGCGTGGAAGCGGGCTAGGCGACCGGCGAGGAGAGGACGAGGGAGGAGGCGACGAAGGCGGTAGGGGCGACGATGCTCGTTGGTGACGAGGTCGAACAATGCGGGAGTGGTTAGAGGGCATAGAGGACTTTCAGTGGCAAAGCAAAGTGGTAGGGTTTTCGAGACGTACCTTGCGAGCCTTATATACCGTTCCACCATCGGCCACGCTCAATGCGTTGTTCTGCACGAGTTCCTTCTTGGAGGTTGGTGGCCGCGCACAATGTCGTTTCCTTTCGGGGGCCTCTGCACCGCTGGTCATTAGTGTCCGTTCAAAGCGAGGCCGTCATGGAACATACCTCGTGTAGATGGCGCTGGCGCACATTGTTCTTGCTGTTTCCTTTTCAAGTCCTGCGCCGGTCATCAGTGCCTGCTCAATGAGACTGTTTTGGGACGTACTCGGTGATCCCCAAACGGCGGCAACGACTTGAAGCTTGAGGAGAGGAAATAATGGGTAAAAAACGTAGATAATTGTACAGAATACAAGGAATTAAAGCTGGTCTTCGTTGCGATACACGTCTGCTCTCTCTAGAGCCTCTAGTGTCCCGAAATCTTCCTCCTCCCCGCCGCCCTCAGCCTTCCGCTTCATCTCCGTCGTCGTCCTCATCTGCCCCTCCTGTCCCATAATGTCGATCGTCGCCTCGGGCAGCCTGATGCGCATCGACCCGACACCTAGCGAGCTGCGCGGCGGAAGGTCCCCAAGCCGGCATCGTCGACATATCAAGCCCTAGGTCAGGAAGATCTTTGCGCCAGGTGGCACAAAGTCGGACGAGCTTGTTGCGTCGCAGCTTCAGGTGGTATTTATCCTCCGACGAGTCTACGAAAGTGTTAGCGTGCGGTTTAGTTAGGGATAATTTGCTGAGATCAACGCACTGGCATCCTGAAGTGCCCGATTAATCACCTCCCACTCCTCAGCAAACCACACCTGCAGCGCACGACGCTCCCTGCGCAGGCGAGCGTCTTCTTCTTCACATCGGTCGAGCTCGAGCATGGCTTTAATGCCAGTGCGAACGCGCTCGTCTGACAGCCAAAGTGGTGGTTCGTTGGCGGCCTCGCCGGCCTCCCGCTCGTCTAAGCCGACGTTCTGGAAGATAACGTCGTCGACGTCGAGTTTCCAGAGACCCTTCGCTGGGATTGGGAGCGGGGCTATCGCATTCCTTGGCGCCTGGCCCTCGTTGATAAGTTTCTGCAGTTGCGTACAAAGTTTGTTGTACTCCGAGCACGTCCTGGAGATATTGGGCTCGCGGCGTTTCACTGCCGCCTCAGTGTGCGTATGTAATTTCGCATCTGAAATTGAGTCAGTCGCTGGGTTTCTGCGCAGGAAAAGGACCGTCACGCACCGTTCAGGAGTCGTCTGCAAGCCCGCTCCACTGGATCCATCTCAAACTTCCTGTGCTGCAGGCGTTGAACGAGCCTAAGCTTGAGGGCGCGCGCATTCATCACGAGGCGCATGTACTGGCTGCTCAGCAGTTTCTTGAGGTCCTGCCTCTCAGTGACCCCCAATTCTCCCTCTTTGCGGCGCAGCTTCTCCTTGGTCTCCTTCAGTGCAGCCTCAGCGGCCTCCACATCCATCTGAAGTGCCTCAGCCTCGGGACGGCCCGCCTCCGCGGCGTCCACGAAAGCCGCGCGCGCCTCAGCGAGTTGTTGCTGGCGTGTCTTGAGCGAGCCACGCAGGAGTATTATGTTACTGACGGCTTGCTGGCCGCTGTTCTTCGATCGCTCTGGATACTGGTGTTAGTAGGAAGAAGAAGCGAGCAGTATAACGGACTTACTCGGTAGCGGCTTCGTCTGTGCAGTAACTTGCAGCAGCCACTGTGTGCGCAGTGTGGCAATAGGATAGCCGCACTCCGCTAAAGCCTTTGTCGCTTCCACACGCTTGCCCGCGGCTGTGTTTGTGGCGACGCAACACCCACCCTCCTAGGCGCAGGAGACTTGCCTCGTCAGCATGCTCGATTTGCGCGTCAAGCGTGTAAAGCCGGTTGTGGTACTAAAAAAGTTGTTAGTCCGAGTTTACGAAGAGAAAGTAAGGAAAGGCTTACACCACAGATACGCAGATGCGCAATAAGATGGCTAATTGAATGCCAGAAGCGTTCGCAGCCCTCGCCGTTGGTGAACCCAAAACCGACGCGTTTGCGCGGATGATACAGTAGCTGGCAGGCCCACTCGTGTCCAAAGGCGTGGAACACAGAGACGGCGAACGCGAGGCGGTCCAAGAAGCGGGAAAGGAATCCCCACTTCCTGCAGCTGCGCTCAAACGTGCACGCTACGTCGTAAAGCAGCCCTACACGAATATTATGAGGGAGATGCTGAAACAACGTCTCCATCAGCGCGACAACGTTGAACTGCTTCTCGCCGGCGGAGTGCATGTTGACGACCCAGAGGACACGGTCGTGGCGGCAAAGGAGCGCCATCACCGCCGTGTCTTCGAAAAGTCGGTGCTGGCTTTTTCTCGTTTTTCATCAGCCGCCTTGAAGGACGCCTCACACCCGTCAATGACGGAGCGAGGCAAGAGCAGCCCGTGCTCGTATCCGTCTTCCTCCTCGTCCACCATCTCCGTTGTTTTGGGGCGTTTCGTCTTCTTCTTCTGCTGCTGCCGCACACCTGTCAACGTATTCCTCCGTCTGGCTCGCTACGGACTCGGGCACGAAGTGGGTGTTGTGGTGGAATTTCGGTGGGTCCCGCTGAGATTTCTTCTTCTTCTGCGTGAAGCACGCGTCAATACAGACCATGAGGTCTGCGCTAGGGTGGTCGTTAATATATTTGGTGGGTGGCAAAGGGAAAAAAAATATTACACTTCGTTTGGGTGATGCTTGAGGTCTCCAAAACACCCTGGGCAACGTTCCCGTAGGTATTCGCTGGGACGAGTTCTGGGTGGAGGCTCGGGGAAGGGCACCGGTCGGGGTTCTGGAGTCGATTCCCTCCCAGCGCTTCCGTGGGCGAGGCGTGGGCGTTGGTGTGCGCGACGACGCCCGGTTGTTGGTGGTCCTTTCGCCTGGGCGGCCGCGCGACGGTGAGGAAGAAGGGTTTGGCGGAGGTTCATCGGCTGGCACGGGAGTCTGTGCGGGTGCAGACTCGGGATTGGGGTTGGTGGGCGCTGGGGCCTGCTGTGGATTGGGGGGTGCGGGTGCAGGCGGGCGCGGGCGGGTTCAGGTGCGGGTGCGGGTGCAGGCTGAGGCAGGACGGCTGTACGAGCCGTTTCGACCAAGCGGGTGTATTTGTCCTTCAAACGCCCGCACGCATGCGTGTACCACAATAGTGTATTTCCAAATCGACGACGCAAGGAGTTCTGCCACTTTTGTCAATATGGATTCGGCCACGAGGAAGAAACGACTTGCCTGGTGTTCGAGCTGAAACCCCATCGCCGCCAGTACACCTTCCAGTGTCGCACAAAAAGCTGTATTGTTCGGCGCGATGTGAAGGAATAGATTGCGGGCGAACTCCAGCACGCGCATGTCTACCGCGAGGGAAGGCGCGATCGGGGCGCAGCCGAACACTCCGCCCTGGACGAGTCGGACAGACAGCGGGGTACACTGGCATGCTTGCACCTGCACATCCTCGATTTCTATAGATTTGTCAGTCCTGGAAGGCGTATCACAGCGAGCAGCGAGCACACTTACTTGAAAAACGGACGATGACAACGCGATGGGTCTTGATTTCAGCACAGCGGCAAGTGTCGGGCTGTGGCGGCGGCAGTTGTAGGTCGTCCACCTCACGCAGTGATTTCGTGACATGGAGGACCGTCGCCAAGTGGGGGAGGACGAGGGGGATCGTTTCCGTCTGCCACCGCGTCCACTGCTCGGCGCGCTTGCGTCGGTGCTTTGAGGAATCTGGCGGCGGTGTTCGCTCGGGCTGCATGATGTCTGGATCTTGGGCGTATTCTTCCGCAAGCTGCTCTGCGGCAAGATCGGCGGCAGAGGGAGGTGGGCGATGCTGCACCACATCGCGTGGTGGAAGACGCGCCTGGACTAACGTCTCCCCGTAGTCGAGTAGAATGTCGGGGAGGCGCGAAACGTGAGGCGGAGTATTTTCCCTGGGGTGCTGGACGCCGGGACCGGGCAACCACTCTCTTCGACGGGCTCATGCTCGCCGCCTTCCGCAACTTGGGCGGGATTTTCATGGTGAACTGTGGAAAGCAGGTGAGTTGGTGGAGAGTGGACAGTGCGTTTGCCACTCACACGTATTTCCCGATTTGGAATTAATGAAATTTACAGTGCTGACAAGGGGCTTGTGTATTCAACGCGCTTCAAGGGGCAATAATTACAGTTGTACAGTACTTGTACTCAATCTACCAACAAAACTTGTATTTCTATGAACTAAATATAAAGTTCCATTTCTATCTACTTTAGGAAGGTGGCGGTCAAGAGCAAGTGAGAATAGGCGCCCGGGCCAAACAAAGAACTCATTTGACGGGTCGAGTTTCGGAGAAACCGATAAGATTTGATAAAGGTTTCTCCGAGTCCCGTGACCACGTCGCGTCACGTCGCGTCAAGTGCAAGTGCGGGAATTAAGAAACTCTTCTACACACAAATGATGAATGAGAGATAAATTAAAGAATGAGAGATATAATGAGAAGGAAGGAAGTAAACAAGAAGAAAGAACAAACGAAAAGAAATATAATGAAATGTGATAAAAAAGGGAGGAAAAGAAGAAGGAAGTTGGAGGGGCATTTCTCCCCGAGCTAGGAACGTCCGTAACCTCCAAGGAAAGGATACAGCTGAACCATATACACCCTGGCCTGCTAGCGGAAGTGCAAGAAGCTCCAACTTAAACACGGGCGCTTGGTTAGGCGCCCGTGGTTTAAACGCGCACGCTAGGTAGCGTGCGCGTTAAACTATGTTCAACGATGATTCATTCACGATGTACAATACAATTACATCCAGTAGATAATATATTTACACTAGCGCATTATTTACAATATATTACATGGCTGGTACTGGAGTTTCTACGAAATTGTGCGTTAAAGTCTGTATTGCAATATTTTTCGCGAGACATAGACTGGCGTAAGGGAAGTGGCCTGTCAAGAAACCTACCGGGGAATTGGACTTCAACCAGTTCCGCGGTCGAACGGGCAGGAACCGTGAAGCCGTACTTGCCCTTGTCCGCCGTGCTCCCCACTTGGTCGGGCCCAACAACCACCACGCGCAGCTGAACTTCATTCAGCCTGTGGCCGTCGTCGTCTGTTCTCCGCGGTTTGACACAAGCCGGGGGAATGGAAACGGCCACTGCAGTCTTGCCCGCGCCCCGCACAACGATCTTGCCGTTGTTGGACTTGTCCCACTCGACGCCATCGACCGCCAGTAGGTACCCGTTGTGCCCTTCCAACTTTAGAATCTTGTCGGAAACCTTGGGGATGGTGTTCAGCCCGCTGAGGCGGACGTCGATTCGAACGTCCCGGAATTCGGGAGCCCGGACCCAGGTTCCATCCCCCTCGCCCGCCAATGGCATGTCGAGTTTGGGATGATGTTCCTGCGATGCGGGCTCGAGGGGCCCTTGCAGGTAAACATCATCGACAACTTGAGGTGGAGGTTCCCGTTTGGGGCGGTTCCCCTTGAGAACGGCTTCTGGCAGGTATAGAGCTTTGTGTACCGCCGTTCGGGAACTACAAGAGTCAAATTCAGTTCGATTTTGGAAGATTGAGGGCCGTCACGTACTAAAGGTGCTGGGCGTCTTCGATAGGCACAAGGAGCTGCTGGTTGGACGCCTCTTTGCGAACGGTCAGCATGATGCCCTTGGCATTTCGATCTTGGCCGAGTTTCCTTTTTCTTCCAAGGCGTTTCACCCGTTCAGCGGAATCATGGTCAGCGACGACCACGCCGTGAACGCCCTTGTTGGGGCCCCTGATTATCTTGACGTCGATGCCCTCGAAACGATGACCTGTGTAGGCCAACTTGAGCTCGGCTTCTTTGAGACGTCGATCTCGCTCGTAGATGTCGGCGGGGGTTAATGGCAGGCCCAATTTCTTGGAGAGCATCGCGAGCTCGTCGATGTCGGCGGTTGTTAATGGGCTGGCCAATTTTGTGGAGAAAGCGGTAATGTTGGCCACGTAGAGGCCGCGAAGTTCTTTTTGCTTTTCTTTGCTGTCGAAAGGCGCATTCAACGCGTTGTATTCGTTGTATTCCTGCCCCAGTTTTCTTGTTGCTTCCCGCAGGGCCTTGCGTTTTGGGTCGTCTTCGTCGGGTTCGTTAGGTTTCTGCGTGAGGGACCCGCGCGCCGACTTCACTGGTCCGTGTGTACGACGCCGAGTATACCGCCATCTGGTAGTCTACCAATTCGACATTTCGAGTACGAACCGGCAGCTAAATACGAGTAAGGCAGTTAAATCGTGGTGAATAATAAAACATACCAGCTGAGCCTGTACTTCGTCAGAAGGATTTTCCGTGTTCTAGAGCAATAAAAATGTCAGACTCGTATTATGGCGTAGATTGAAACATACCGAAGTGTCACCTCTCTCGGCCTGAGAAATCGGGTTAGAAGATAGCTCGAAACAAAGACGAAAGTCACATACATCCCATATTTCAAGCGAACCGCCCAACCCAATGTGCAAGATGAGCCCAACACGTCCTGTGAACTGCCCACGAGTGACGCGAACTGCATCTCCGCACCGAAGGTCCCGCGCGACGTGGCGCACGTCGACGGTAAACTCGAGTTCTCCGTCGGTTGCGCCAACCAGGCCGTCGCTCACGTCCGTCACCCGCCCAGACAACCCCCGATGAAGTACACCCGACACAACGCAGATACGATCGTGCATTTGTATCGGGCAGAACGCGTCGAGGATATGCCGTTTCAGATGGCAGACCTCGACGTCGAATCGTCCAAGCTTGTCGCGCCCGTCGTTAAATTCAGCAATCTTGGCCATTCTGACCCGTTTGTTGTCGCGCAAGACCTCCCTCAAACTCCAAATGTACAGCTGGCCCGTTTTGTGCTGGAACTCCCCACTGACGACGACCACGCGATCGCCTGGGGCGAGGGCGGGGCAAAGGCCGACGAAGGCGGTCTTCGCGATGCTCGGGTGAGAGCCTTGAGATTCGGCGAGCCGGAAGGGCTCTGTGTGCTCGCGGATGGGGAAGACAGGTCGGTGGGTTTTGTCCGTGAGGTCGTTCTTGACAGTCTTCTTCTTGAATTTGCGGTCCTTGACCTGAAGTAGCTCGCGCGACGACACGACGAGGCTGAGCTCGCCGCGGTGGCGAATCCACGACCCCGCAGCCAGAGGGATCGGTGGGCGCGGTGCTACAGGCGCTGCTGGGCGCGCGTACTGCGGCACAGCAAGCTCGCGAGCTGCTGCATCTTCGTAGTGCTGAGCGATGGCGCGCAGCTCATCGCCGTCGTCGTCTGAGTCATCTGCGACTGGACGGAAAGACGACGCAGCGGGCACAGCGTGAACGGGTTCGTCGTCGAGGAACTCTCTAGATAATTGAGTAAATGTACTACCTAGACTAGAAAAACGCATACCTTTGTCGGACAAGGTTTCCTCGTTCTCGTCAGGGTCGTCCGAGTCGTCGTCTGCGCCGGACAGCTCAGCGGCGAGATCCAAAAACTCCGACGCCTTGAAATGAGACATTTTGAGCTTTTTGCGAGGCGGAGGGCCTGAGTTTGTTGACCGCTCGTCATCTTCGCGCTCGGTGTCTTCGCGCTCAGTGTCGGGGTCGGGGTCGGGGTCAGAGGCGGGGTCAGAGGCGGGTGGGCGTTTGCTTGGACTTCGGGCGGGAACGGGGGGGTCGTGGAAGAGCGGCGTCTGGAGGCGGAGTTGAGGAACGGCGGGCATTGGTCCCCAAGATTCACCACGTTGACTGAAGGGGGTCGGACCGCGCGAGTCGGGGTCGGCGAGGAATAATGGTGTGCGTTGGCGCAGCTGCTCCATGGACGGCGGAAAAGAATGCGGCTGGTAGTGAGTTTGATTGAAAGGAATGTAGTCGGGTGTCGGTGCGCGTGAGCCCGTTTGAATTGGCGGGAGTAGAGGGATCGTCGGGGAAGGTGCGCGCGAGGGCATGTCCTCGAGCTGGTCTTCATGCCGCGCCGGAGTAGCCGCCCCAGAAGGAAGAAGATGCGTCGGGATGCGGTATGGACCCGCCTCCCGCAAACGCGCTTCGTGAGTCGCCAGTATTTCGGGCATTCTGAAGAGCTCGCGGTCTTGCCTGCGGACGCGCGCTTCTTCAGAATCGGATTCGCCGTCGCTGGGGCCGTCGTTCACTACAACCAATGTGAGTACACTCTCTTAGTTCTCTTGGGACGT
>JARKIB010000825.1:0-22458 GCA_029378385.1 Mycena metata | reverse complement strand
TTGACGGCATTGGAAGCTGTCGTCGGGACTCTGGACCCTGCGTCGGCGTCCGGAACGCCTTTTTCCTTCGCTAAGAACCCACACGATTTGTGGTGGGGTTTCTCAACAATGCTAAGATGGGTTCCGGTTGAGGATCTCAAAACCGGAGCCATATATCGAGTAGTCCAACGTCACTTACACGATACTGGGTCACGTAAGTCGTCCGGAATTATGCCAGGGTTTTCTTTTCATTCAAAAGTACAGATTTCGAATACATTCTACGTTGCTTCGAGCTCCTTACAAGCCATGTCACAGCATCATTTTGGCAAGAGGAAGGTCCTGAATATCCACAGATAATATTTGACGCCATCAAGGAAAACTCGTCGTTTTCAGAACTGTTGCTTGGACCATCTCCTCGGCGCGGCATCCTTGTCTAACATGGTGCTCAGTTTATCTTTCAGCGATCGAAGGACAGCCTGCACAGGGAGACGTCATCGCCAAGATGGCCAATTTTCTTTGTGAGGAGTTGCAACATAAACGTTTCGGGGACGCAAGACCTGCTATCATGCTGACTGCAATCGACGTAAGTTCCTTCCAATCATCCTCTTCGCCTTATAACCCGTCTGCTCCAGTTGTTTTCTAACCTACACCAGCAAAGGGGACTCTCCATCGCTAAAGTCCTCGATATACATGCAGCGACGATAACTGCGGTGGCCTTTTCACAGCCCTATGCCGCTCCCTCCTGGAAAAATACACGATCCGCGTCTCTTAAGTTGATCCAGAGCATAATGAAGAGCGACCTCCATACCATCTCACAAGCCATCACTTCGCTACGTCTGGCCCTGGCGAAGAAACAGGATATTGACCAAAGTGACCTAGCATTGGCGGGCGGCTCCCAACTTTGGAGTAAGACGTTCCAATCCCTCCAGCCAGGGAACGACGATGCAATGGCGATGATTGTCGAAGTAATAGCTCCATCGGCGCACCTTGCCTGTTATCCCCCAAACCGTTCCGGTTAGAGAGACCAGGGCAGCTCGGCGTCAACCGTGCCATAAGCACGCTGTTCGGTGTGCGGGTGGGTGCGGCGGTACCGTCGAGTGATCTAAAGGAGTGCTTCCAACGCTTTACTACCAGCAGTCGTTCGTCCTCCCTCATCGACTTTCTCGGACGGCCGCGGATGATCCAGAATGTCTTCATACTCCTCCTTTCTCCCATCGACGACATTCAGAGCAGTGCACAAAACCTCGTCAGCTCAGCATTCGACGTGGACGATCGAAAAGACTGCTTCCGTTCCCTCCTAGAGAACCATCCAGATGCTGCTTTGGACGGCCTGTTCGAGGCGCTGACGACGTTCGCGAAGTATGCCACGCCGGTGCCCGAAGCATGCAGCCTGGCGAAGCACCTCGTCCTTTTTCTCCCGGACATCATCGAGGCTCTTTCCGCTCAGCCGGATGGACTCTTCCGTAGCGCCGCATTTTTGCGTGGAGGACGAGAATGGTCCTTGGTCTCGAATCCCAGCGCTATGGAAATTGATGAACGGCGCCATCACAGTCATCTTCAAGCGCACTCCGGCGTGGGCCAACTACTTCGACCCCGATGACATGGTGTTGTGGATGCGGGATGCTCTCATCTACGGCCGAGAACTCCTGGGAGTTTTTCGAGTCTTCGAGAAAGCCGCTAATTCTCGTCAACCCGATTCAAGAGGCCTGTCCAAAATCGGGCAGCAAATGGCGGATGATCTACAACTAGTCCTTCCGGAGCTCACGAAATGGTTGCGTCTCTCCAACGCAGAGCTCTTGTATCAAATGTTCGAGCTCCTCCAGTCCTCACTACTTTCCATGAGATGAAGGTCGTGCCGCTGACGAGCAGCCTAGAGAGGATGACGAAGCACATACAGGATGCGCGGAAGGATGAATCGAAAACTCGCCTCGACTCGAGCCGTCTTTTGAGGCTTGAAAGCAGCGTAGCGTTATTTCTGCCGGAGCAAGTCGAGGTCGAGGTCATCGAGCAGACGGCCCCTCCCAAAGTGTCCAAGAAGCCGCGAAAACTGGAGCAGCCAGCGGCAACAAAACATGCCGCTCGATCCAGCGGTAAAGCCACCGGAGATTTCTTCACCGCTCGGGACCAACAACGATTAGACGGCACGGAGTCGTTCCCGACTTATCGCAGGCCTTCTGCTGCCGGCCCGTCCCGGCTTCGACATCCCTCTGCTACCCCTACGGCCTCTACTCGCGCCGGTGAAGAGGAGAGTTCCTCGGAAGATGAGGAGGAATCTCAGGGTCACGGAACGCTGGCCATCCTCTCCAAAATGCAGCGCCCGCCGAAAGTCAAACAACCACCTCCTCCCCCCGACAGATCAAACTTTACGATGCCCCAGTCGTCAAAAACGCGACTCAGCTGCGACTTGAGAAACGGGCGCAGGAAGAGAGGAGATTCCGAAGGCTAAAACCCGACCTTTCTGGCCTCTACAAAACGATTCTGTCTTGGCAATATTATCACGACGGCGGTCGTCCGCCTGGAACGACGCTCAATCTGACCCGCGTCCCAGTTGGGCAGTTCCAGGACTATGATCATTACCGTCGGGTATTCGAGCCTCTCCTACTGCTCGAATGCTGGGCTCAAGATAGCTCAGTCCAAAGAGGAAGAGAAAGAGACGTATCGATTTAAGATCAATGCTCGGCAATTCACTGACGATTGGGTCAATCTCGACTGACCTTCAATGGCAGTGTCAAGAAAGATTGGCGCCTGACGGAGTCTGACGTTGTCTTGCTACAGGAAGGGAATCTATCGATTCTAGGCAAAGTCGAGTCGTACAAAACTCCCAGAGGCAACGACAACGCCAACGAGATCAAAGCCATCGAAGCCCGAGTCAGATGCCTTGCGAGACTTGACCCTGGTCTTGCCCTCGATACCGAGTGGCAACTCAAACAGATATTTAGGTCGGTCAGGCGCGTCTGATTCTGCTTGGCTGACATATTTTCAGTCTGAGCACCATCAACCGAGAATATGCTGCACTCCTGGGGCTTCAGTATTATGATCTCTTTCCCTCAATACTCCGACCGGCCCTTCCCCCGATCCCTCCCCCGAACACTGACGCTGTCAAGAAAATCGTGGCTACCCATCGTGTTAATGAGCCCCAAGCCATTGCCATCTCTAGTTGTTTGAACACTCCTGGGTTATCATTGATTCAGGGGTAAATTATAATTGTCAACCATTTTCCGTCGCTGACATCTGTTCAGACCCCCGGGAACGGGTAAAACTAGCACTATCGTTGCCCTCGTCATTGCCTTCCTGGCACGTCGGCCGAGGAAAATTGCCGCTCCGACGACGAAGAATAACAATAACAAACCCGAGCCACAAACAGGCCCGCAAGTACTTATTTGTGCCCCTTCCAACGCCGCTATCGATGAAATAGCCCATCGAATCCGCGACTCGGAAGCGTTCAAGGGTAAGAACATCGTCAGAATAGGCGCCGCCAAAGCCATGAATCAGAGCATTGTGGACATATCATTGGATCAACTGGTTGAGAACCAGATGGATTTCGGCAAGAACACCGGTGTGGCTGGGGAACTTGCAGGGCTTGTGACGGAACTTGAGCGTGTGAAGGCTCAGAGGAAACAAGTACAGGACGAGTACGATTCAATCCACGACAATTCTACCCGCGCTACATTACTTGGAGACAAGCTCAGTCGTCTTGCCTCAGAGCGAACCAAGCTTCAGCAGAGACTCAACGAAGTGAAGGATAATCGTAAGAAAGAGCAACGAGGGATAGACTCCAGGTGCGCGACATGATATCGTAATTGATATCTACCTAATTCTTGTCTATAGCAAGAGGGCCTTCCGCCAGCAGATCCTTCAGGGCGCTCATGTCATCTGTACCACCCTCAGTGGATCCGGAACCGACAGTCTTCAGGACCTCGAAATAGAAATGGTTATCATCGACGAGGCTTCACAGTCGATTGAACTAAGCGCACTCATCCCCCTGAAATATCAGCCAAAACATACCATCTTGGTTGGAGATCCGCAACAACTTCCGCCAACAGTTATTTCCCAGGAGGTGAGTTCGCGAACGATTCCCGAGAGGCTGCTCCGAACATGTGCACCCAGGCGTCCCGGTTCGGGTACAACGAATCGCTATTCGTCCGCCTGCAGAAAGCGAGCCCGAATTCAATGCATCTACTTAGCATCCAATATCGCATGCATCCGACAATTTCCAAACTCCCCAGCGCGCTCTTTTATCAAGGCAGGCTTACAGATGGCCCTAGCATGGAGCTGAAAACAAAAAAGCCCTGGCATCAGGACGAGAAGTTTGGAGTCTACCGTTTCCTCGATATCAAGTCCGTCGAGGAGAAGAGCGGGCATTCGGTCAAAAATACCACTGAATGCAGGATTGCGGTTGCGTTGTTTTCGCGACTCAGAACGGCATTCCCCGGCGTCAACTTTGACGGCCAAGTCGGTGGTACGATTTCCGCTCCTTTACTTCATCTGTTGTTCATCCCCTCGCAGTCATCGCGATGTATCGCGCGCAAATCATCGAATTACGTCGACAATTTGAAAAGGCGTTTACCTCTGATGTGTTCCAAATGGTGGATTTCAACACCGTGGATGGATTTCAAGGCCAAGAGAAGAGTATCATCATTCTATCTTGTGTCCGCTCGGGACCAGGCCTCACAAGCATAGGCCATCTATCCGATGAGCGAAGAATGAACGTCGCTCTCACCAGAGCGAAGAGTTCGCTGTTCATCCTTGGGAATGCTCCAACTCTCTCGAGGAGCAACGACCTTTGGCGCACCATCGTAGCCGACGCGCGTTCTCGCGATTCGCTCATTCCAGTAGACGGCGTGTATTTTACAGCGCCAAGCACCGTAACCCGACGGCCCTCGTCCCCTACAAAGACAAAGGTGGAGACCCCAACTGCTGTTCTGCCGTCAGATCTAGCGACCCCACGGGAGCTAGCCGCCATCAAACAACGACCGTCGATCGGGGCGCCGTCGTATACAGTACCGCCGCCATCGAACCTACCGGCGATGCCGCCATTGAACTCAGCACCACCGCCACCAGCGCCGCCGCCGTCGGACCTACCTCCTCCGCTACCCCTCGTTCCCCAAAGCGATCCTCTTAAACGAAAGTCGGAAGCTACCAATGATCCAATTCCGTCCAAAGTTCGCAAGCCGAACCCCAAGCCACGACCACCACGTCCAAAAGATAGCATCTTTATCCCGAAAAAGAAGGTCGGTAGTCCTCTTTTGAGCCCGCATCGAAAACCGCTGACATGCAAGTTACAGCGGTGACTCGATCGATATTGTACATTATAGTAATCTATGGAATCCTCGCCGCATTAATGCTACACCTAGACTAGGATTAGACTGTACATAGACATAATTTTAATGCTTCATCGAAGCAATACTCTCAGCCTTGACCGCTGGTAGCTCCCAGCTATCGTTGCCGAATCGGGGAATGACCATGAGATCTCCATTCGCATTTTTGTTAGGTTTGGAAAAGGTGCAGAGCGTTCCATTTGCGAGCGACGACAGCCATGCCGGGTTGATGACTGTTACGCCCTTGATCCAAACGCGCGTCGTGCGAATCAACTCGCTAAAGACGACGTATTCTGGGGGTGCTGTGTTGGCAAGCAGGGAAGAGGGATGGATGAAAACGTCTTCCGAAACTCCCAACGCCTTGTAGGGGACACCCTTCGACGTCGTGAATTTAACGCCGGAAGACGATGTCTGCTCTACACGGTCCTTTCGCACGGCTACTTGATCGATGAAACCGGCAGCCAATAGTTGTCGAAGGACCTTGAGCTAGTGAGAATATCAGATGATGCCGCCAACGTTAGGAAGTACGACTCGCCTGCATGTCCGTTGGCGGTAAAATCTTGGGCACAAAACCGGCATCCGCGCTCGGGAAATTCGTCTGGACGATATTGCTGATTTGTGCCCGCAACTTGTGTATTTCCTCCATAGCCTAGCGATGCACCTCATGAGTAAGAGATAATGGCACGAAGGAACAAGGAGCACACCTTCGGTCTGACAAAATGCTGAGCGCAAAATTTGTGACCACCACCAGCAAACTCGTATGCCCCCACAACGGACAGAATCCGAAATACGTCACTTGTAAAATTCCCTAATGCAGAATGCGTCTATCAGGCAGATAAGATAAAAAATATTGACAAAATGTTGGGATGCTCACATGTTGGGTTGTGAAAAACGCTTTTCGCCGAATCCGGTCCGCCTCCTCGAGACCATCCATAGCTTCCTCCTCGTCGTCGGCAGCTAATCCTTCATCATGAAGAAATGGATCACCGACTGACAAGGCCGAAACGATAGAAATGATGTATGGCAGACAGCCCTGCTGCTGTCCGCTCACCAACATACGCGAGAAACGGGGTGACAATGGAAACAGCGACATCAGCCGCCCAAGCTCAGTTATCTGCCCGTCAATGGATTGGACACCCGCCGCCGTCAAGCCCTTCGTTACGGAGGTCGTGACTCCCAATGCGCCGAGGTGACCCAGGACCTTCTCTGCCTTGTGTAGCGTTGCGCGATCAGGTGGAGTTGGGAAGGGGAAATTTATGACTGCATCGATGTGCATACTCTTCATTTGAAGTACGACGCCTTCGATGGGCATTCGAAGAATTTCAGGTTTTGAAAATTCTTCGAAGTGATGCTCGAAGAGGGCGGAAGAATAAAGTCGATAACAGTGCCCTGGACCTGTTCGGCCGGCACGACCGGCACGTTGCGCGGCGGACGCCTTGGAGGTCCAACTGACTTGAAAGGCTTGGACACCGTTGGCAATGTCGTACCGGCGCTGAGATAAGATAAGTATCAAGCATCGAGAGAAAATGATATGATATAACCAACCTCTTTAGCTCGTCCACAATCAACGACATAACGAATGCCAGGAATTGTAAGTGACGTCTCGGCCACATTTGTAGAGACCACCACCAGACGACATCCCGGTGGAGCCGGTTTGAAGACGAGCATTTGTTTTTCGCTAGGTAGCAGGGAATACAAAGGCACAATGTGCATCGGAGCTGCGCACAACTGAGCAAGGATACTCGGCGGTCCAGGGAAAACTTACCATCGGTGTCATTTAAGTCAAGACCAAGTTCCTGATCCAACTGATGCTCCTCCGTGTCCTCATCGCTATCCAGTGCCGCAGGATCCTCATCAACCATGTCGACGTCCACGTCAAAGGCGAGGTCGTCCACTTGGTGGTTACCCAGTTCAAGGTCTTCCGCCTCAACGTCCGCTACAAACAAAGCGTTAATGAGCAGTTGGAAGCTAGAGGAAAATCCGATGCATGCCTTGCGCTGGACGGATATCTCCACCGAGGGCAGTATTTTCGTGCTCGTCGGCAGCATCCTCGGCCAACTGCCGCTGTCGACGCTTCCGCTCCAACGCTTTGACACCAAACTTGGCTTCCAGCTTCCGACAGACCCCAGTGATCTCATTCTGTCCCGTCAGGAAGATAAGAATACCGCCGGGCGGTAGTCGAGTGTGGATTTTGGTCGTCTTCTTGACCGCCTCTGTCACGTAGTCCGAGAACGTCCGGCGGTTTGAAGTGGATTGTTACCGGGTGCTGCCGAGCCGCTACATTGATGACTGGTGGCGGCGTTGGGAAGAGAGTTCTATTTTCTGCAAAGTCGCTGACGCGCAACGTAGCTGACATGATGATCAAGCGCAAAGGCTGAAAATGTCAACGCATTAAATAAAATAAACTCAGAGAGAAATAATGAATTACCTTGACGTCCGCGGTTCCAGCCTTCCACATCTCCTCCCGGAGCTTGAGAACGCGACTCAAAACACCGATGAGAATGTCGGTGTTCATGCTCCTCTCGTGCGCTTCGTCAATTATGATGACCGAGTACTTGGTGAGGAGGAAATCCGTCGCAAGTTCCCGAAGGAGGACACCGTCGGTCATAAACTTGATGGATGTGGATGGAGAGACGGTCGCGTCATATCGAATTTGATAGGAGACACGAGACGACGAAAGAGACATTTCATGCGCTACACGAGCGGCCATGGACATCGCTGCAACTCGGCGCGGCTGTGTAATTCCAATCATGCCAGGATTGTCTAGTCGACTTGTGAGAAACATAATTGCTTGGGAAAAAAAGATCCTCACCGCTCCCCGGTGAACCAAACCCAGCTTCAAAAAGAAACTGGGGCACTTGTGTGGTCTTACCACTACCAGTTTCACCGCAAATAATGACGGCGGGATTCAAAAGGACAGCTTCCATGATGGGCTGTTCTTCCGTAACAATTGGTAGGAGTATCCGAGCTTCGACGACGTCGGCAGGACGGGATACATGAACGGACTTTAATGACGACGGGGAACTCGAGTGTAAGACCTGCTGCGCAAAGGCGGTATTAGGAGCTGCAGGTCTGCACCCAAAGGACCGTGTTTGGAGTTGGAGGTTTTTTGTTTCTTTTTGGGAGGGGCGGATGATGAGGGAGGCTGAGGCGGCGGCGGCGGCTCGCTTGAAGTGGATTCCGTTGGAGTATCGTGGCCTTTGGCGATTCTCAACTGCTGTAATGCCCAGTCTTTGAAACTGCGTTTTGTCGGTACGGGTTCCATGGGTTGGTCGTCCTCCAACTCAGCCGCGGCATCATCTGATTCCGACTCGTCAGACGCATCCTCTCCCTCTGATGGGTCGTTCTCCGAATCTGAGCTGTCGAACGAAGAGTCCGACTCGACTGCAAGCGCCGTCTTTTTTCGTTCCCAGGTTTTAAAGGTTGCCTATCCATTACTTGTTTAGAACAGGAGAATAAGGAGTATAGCTGATACTGCACCTTTTTGTTGCGCGATGCGATCTTCGGTACGACCACACTGCCATCTGGATTGCGCTGCAACGCGCTGCCCACACCGGCCGGAGCCGACGAAACTGGTGGGTTCGACGACGGGCCGCTTACTTGTGAAGCAGCGTCCTTTCCGTCGATTTCATCGTCCGACGATTGCTCCGCACCAATAACAGCATAAGAGTCGTCCTGACGTTTGCGTTTCCCCGTACGCCCGTCCAATGCACGTCGAGTCTCCTTATCCTCAAGTTTGTCCAGACGATCACGATGAGTGGCGGGCTTTTCCAGTTCCAAGAGTCGCCGATGACTGAAGTTGGAGCGACGAAGGAAGTGTAGCTTGACTTTGGCTTGAAAAGAGGATAAGGGGCCTGGCTAAAGTGCAGCAGGGACACAACATACGCTAATTTCTCAAAGATGAGAACCCGCTCCTCCTTCTTGAGCTTTTTCTCCTGAAAGGGTGTCAATGGCAGACTCGGCCGGGTCAAAAAGATACGCACGATATATTTGTCGAGTCTTTTTCGTTTCTTGCTATTCCATTTCGAATCGGATTGAGCAGCAAGCTGTGTGGTACTGAGGTCAAGGATTGGGATATGTAACGACGAGAGTCAGACAGCATACCTCCGCCCTCAGTTTTTCTTTTTTCTGAAGCAACTGTTCTTCCTTGGTCTTGGGAACGAGAATGTCTGCATTGGGGTCTGGTGCGCCATCTGGAACTCGGTTTGAAGCCTTCTTTTTGCCCTTCTTCCTTGAGGGCCCCGCGGTGGACTGGCGCGCTTTACGGTTGAATCCTTCGTGGAGGCTCATCACCAAAATTCTCCATCACTTTCTCGGCCCGACGTCCGATCAGCGGCAAGTATCTCCATCGAGGTTCTGCTCAAACGATCAACGCGTTTCTGAGGGTCTCCCTAGGTATTTGAGGGTTTGACTTGAAGCCTCAAATCCTCACCACCTTCTCCCTCGGTCTTTGGAGTTCCATTGGACCCAACTATGCAACAAGGAGATCCCACACTGCTCGTATCGTCGCGGCTCCCAGGCTTTCAAGGAGTCAAACTTTGAAGACCGCATCGGCAGCAGTTTCGCTTTCCTGATAGCCATCTTCGCGCAGTCTTGCCTCTAGGCTCCACTTGTATTCTTTCCTGGCTTATCGAGTCACCAAGATTCTAACCCTGAGCCGGCGCCTACTCTGAACCGACCTTGGCACAATTTTGGGCAGATCCCCGCGCACATTCCTGCCATTCATGACTTTGGGCACATTGCATGAAATATGTGACCGACGGCCGGCGCCTGATCTACTCGCTGCTTGCCCTGAATGCTGCACGGCATTGTGCTATTGCAGCGTTGACAGCTGCCATAATCCTTCAGTGGTGGAGACGTCCAATCAAACAAGGCTAAGTAAAAAAAAGGTATAAAGGCCTCATGGTCTGCGCCGTTTATGCAGCATCCCTCCCTCTCTCTTTCGCAGCGCGCATCCTTTTTAGCCTTCCAGCTTCACTCACCTTCTCTCACACTCCCTTTTTAAAACTTCATTCAAACTCCCCTTTCAAAAATCAATTCAATGGCGTACAACCAGCAGCCCCATGCTACTCAGCCCATGCAGACTGGCGGATCCCGCAACGCTAACAACCTCCCTTTCGTCGATGGCGAGCGCGAGTGGTCCAACGGCGTCTTTGACTGTTTATCCGATCCGCTCACTTGTAAGTGACTCTGGATTGAATATCCCCATTCATATCCATTATTCGTCAAGGTGTCGTCTCTTGGTTCTTCCCCTGCGTTTCATACGGTCGCAACCGCGCCAGGTACCAAGCTCTCGAGCAAGGAGTACGTTCTCCAACCCGAAGATACACAACTTGACTGATGAATTGCACAGGCGGTCAGCAAAGACCCCATGGAGGGTATTATCAGCAACGAAAGCATTATATGTAGGCCCTTCTTTCTCCACCAACACCTTGTTCTCATAAACTCTCAGACGGGGTTGCACACTGCTTCGGTTGCGGTAAGGCCGTTCCCGCTTTTCTCGTCTTTGAACTCATCAAAATACAGGTGGTTTCATCGGAATGGGTGGCCGTGGTTTGACTCGCGGTCGCTATAGTATTCGTGGCGACACTGCCACAGATTTCGCTCTTGCGTGCTGCTGCGGCCCTTGTTCCCTCACTCAAGAGAGCAGGGAAATCGAGCTCGAGGAACAGAGCCTCGGGCATCCGGGTGCAGGCTTCTCCCAGTTCATGACCCCTCCTCAGGGCGGTGCTGCCAAAGTATGAGTCGTATTTCCTTCCTGCCTCGTACTCGGACTGACTCGAACTGAAACTCGCAGGCTTGAACTAGACTGTTTATACACCGTTGTTACTCGTTACTCTTCTTGCTTCCGTCTAATCTATATCTTTATTCTCAAGTTGTCGCAGACAACTGGCTGCGGGCAGGCTCATATTCACCCATGCACCTGGTTGAAATGTAAGTGCCGAAAGTGGAAGCCGTTCATACGGATCAAAAGCCGATATCTACCGATTGGGTACGGCAGATAGAGCCGGTGCCGACAGAGTGCCGGCCGTCTTCGGGGAAACAAATTGAGTTCTGAAGTACCGCCTGCGGGGTTTAATTATAACGGAATTTCTACATAGCGGCGATCCACACTAAATACTAATTGAACTCTGAGGTACACCGGAACCCACAATAAACCCCATTTATTTCCGAAACAGAGGCAAGTCCCGAAGAACGCGATGCCAACGGCGTCGAGACGTTGCTCCAACAGGAACAGAACGCACGTTCAAAACATTCCTTTTCAGACGGCATGAGGTGCTTGATGGACGCGAGCCTGTCGATGTAGACGCCGGCGAGCCACCTGGTGGGGACATGGGTTGTCCCGGCGACGTGGTGGGATGAGGTGGGGAGCCGAGCGACCCACTGGCTGGAGGGTTTGACGGCGGTAGCGCTGCACCACCACCGGAGACAAAGGCTGCGATAGGCGGGCCAGGAAACGTGTAGGCGGCGTTGGGGTTCGAGTACACCTGCATCAGGTAAACATTGTCCCAACACCCAACATCCAAACGCTCACGTCGACGAGAATGCCAGGGTCGGTGGCGGAGTACGCCCCTGGAATTTTTACGAGTTCGGCGGCGGTCGGTGTCCCAGTGCCCGACCCGCCCACTTGGAGCTGGCTGCAGCTCGCATAAAACTCTGCGCCGCCCTCCGACACACCGTTTTGTAATGCGATGATTTCGTGGCGCATGATATAATTTCCTGCGGCGAGATTGGAGGGCAGGGAAAGGTTCGCGGGAGCACCGTTGTCTGAAGTCCAATATGACTTTGCGTGACGGAGCTCAGTGGATACTACACGTACTCATATCGGCCTGAGCCCACCCAGCGGCGTCGCGGCCGACTTGTTGAATCTTGAACCACATCGCCCCGGATGTGTCGAACTGGCTGCACGGGGAGGAGCTGCCGCAGCTCGCGAGATATGTGAGCATAGGGCCCACATCGTGAAACCACGCCCCGGCGGTCGACACCCAATAGACGTCAATAGCATCGCCTGGGTTCGCGTTAGCTACATCTTGCGCCGGTACAAGGGCATTTGGACCACAGGCAAGGTCCGGGTCAGATACCGAGGTCACCGGTGAGTTGGTATTGACCTGGCGAATGATAGACGGAGGTCCCGAGGTTCCCAGTGGCGGTCCCTGGTAGGTCGTTCCCGCTATGCTGATACTGCCCACCCAGCCATGGGCGGCGACTTGTGAAACTAGAGTAAGGGCAACGAGTAGAGTGAGAGGTCTGTTCAGAACCATGTAAGTGGAGGAGAGAGAGAGAGGATTCGTCGATTGTTCAACCTGAGGTTACCACATGTTGAGAAAAAAGTCGTCTTTGTGGCGCCTCGTGGCATCAAGTTCCGGAAAGCCTAACTGAGTAGCTCGCCCACAGAGCGCGTGTCCACAAGATGCAGTCTGCGGGTTGATAGGTTCACAGAACACTTCCTAGATATTTTGAAAAGGTCCGTGCGCATGTTCCGGATCACCGTGTTGCGTGGCGGTGCTGCTAATTCGAGCCCCTGTCTGTCAAACCTGAAAACCACAAAAGCTACGAATTAAGGTATGTACCAATTACTGGGGATGTACGATATTATAGCGAACGCCTGGTGTAATACAGAGATGCAACGATGCTACGTGTGATGGATGAGTGCATAAAAAAAAACGAGAACGTGCACACCGAAACAATGCGTGATGATGCCGAATGCTGCGATGAAGAGATATTAATGTTATGCGAGGAAATGCGAGTGTCGTTCAGTCGTTCAGTCGTTCATTCGTTCTTTCGTTGGTCGGTCCGTTCGAGCGTGTCCGTGTCCAGGGCAACTCGTTTACGCTGTTGCCACGGTCTTGCGCCTCTTCGCCCGCGACACCTTCTGCTGCACATACTCGTCGTCCTCCCCGTCGCTCTCCGGGACCTCATCCCCAGCCGCAGCACGGAACATGCGCTTCTCCGTGTCAAGCTCACGCAGCGCGCGCAGATTCGTCGTCAGCGACCGGAAAAAGTCGCTCTGTGCCACCGTTAGCCAAATGAATCACGGCCAAGCCACGCACGCACCTTGCACAAACGTATCTTTTCCCCAGACCCCGCGGCTTTCTCCTTGTCCACACGCTTCTTCTTCTCGCGGTACTATAAGCATACACGTCAGCGCATGCTCGGCCGATTACAGACACAGCACACCTTGCGCTGTTCCTCCTTCAACAGTACCCCAAGCGCCTTCACCCACGCCTCCAAGGACGTTTCCACCCTCTCCACCTTCGCCACCTTGCGTTTCACACCCCCACTCGGCAGGCGAAACTCTGCAAACTCGCCATTGAGGTCGTCCTCGTCGGCTATCGCCTCGTCGTCCGAGCCCGGCACCGCATACGAACTAACCACGGTCGCCGAGCGACGCGGACGCTTCTTCCCGCGCGGCGGCGACGAAGTCACCTCAACCTTGACGTCCGGCTCCGTCTTCACGCGGGGCGGCGTTCCCGGCGCCGGCGCACCCTCCCTTCCCTTCCCCTTCAGCTTCTTCAGCATCACTCGCGCCGAATCGCCCCCAGCGAGGTAATCGTTCTCCGTGGCGTAGAACGGTGCACCGTGCTTGATGCGATCGTACATGTAGAAATCCTGCATCCCAAGTCAAATGATGTCAGGGGACGGGGAATCCTGCGCACCACGCAAGGACTGCCAAGTTTGGCCAAAACCTGGAAGTGCTGGAGGGTGATAGGTACCGGGATCATGCCCACGCCGAGGTAGAGATTCAAGACCTACATCGACCCAAACACAATCAGCATCGTCACAAAACCGGGCGCCGCCGACAACATACCGAGTGATTCCCATTGATCAGCGCATGCATAAGGTACTGCGCCGTAACACTGCTATACGCTCCAAACTCGCTTTTGATCCATTTCGCAACCGACATGGAATCTAATGAACGCAATTAGCGTGCGGCGATAGCAAAAAAAGGTCGGGAGGGCTTACCAGGCAAGACACGCGAGCTAGTGCTAAGGGAAGAGCCGTATATCATCGGGTAATAGCGCCGCCGCCCGCGCCCGCCCTGTTCGTCACGGCGGATCATCGCACTCAGCGTCTCGAGTCCGATACGGCCCAGCTCGGGCGCCGGGAGCTTTGTGTTTACCGCCTTGCCATCCCCACTCTCCGACATGCTCCCGTCCGACATCTCACTGTCGCTGTCCACCTCATCGTCCTCATCCGAGTCTTCGTCTTCATCGCTGTCCTCCTCCTCCTCGAAATCCCATTCACTGTCGCTCCCCTCCATCTCAGACACCACCATCCCGCCGAGCGAGCCCCGCGCCAGCTGCGCACGCCAAGGCTCTACCCCCTCCGCCACCTCCCCCAGCCTCTCCATCTTGACCTCATGATCTTCCAACACCGCCTGGATAATACGGCCCCGAACGGTGGGATACGCGTCACACAACCGCTTCAGCGTCCGACCCTTACTCTCGCGCGTTAAACAGCGCACCGCAACCTCCTCCGCGAGCGTGCGCAGCTCCGCTGCCGTCGGCTTGCGTGTGCCCTCGGCGCTCTCTCCGCTCGCCACGCCCTCGCGGCGCATGTACTCGATCAGCGGCGCGTGCTTCTCAACAAACGCGCTAAGCAACACGTCCGCCGCGTCCTTGATGCTGAGTGGACCAAGCCGCAGCGGCGCGAGGCGCGCGGGCATGGCGCTCACACCTAGAGGCGGTTCTGCAGCAAAAACGGTGAGCAGCATGGCACGGCGCACACCCGGGTTAATGAGCGCGCGCGAATCAGAATGGGCACGCGGGGAGTATGCCAAAGCGGCAGGGATGGGCGGCGGCACGAGAAAATCGTTATACAGTTGCGTGAGAATTTGGGTCGTGGCCGAAGTTGTGATTGCGCGCGCCTTGCTGTACAGCTGGTGCAACGCGGTTAGACGCGTGTTCCATTTGCTTGAAATCTCATGTACCTTTATTACATCTTGGACAAGTTCCCTGCAACGAATGTAAGCGAATAAATCAACACGACCTTGGAAGCGACATACCGGAGTGTAAAGGGCAAGTCCCCCGCGCGGTCGAGTTGTTTCAACGCGCCGTACGCGGCCTGATTTGTCTTGGCCTCAAGGCAAACTTCTGCCGCGACGGTACGCGTAACAAACATACTGCGCGCGCGTAAAAAATCTAATTAATTAATTCACAGGGTCGGAACACGCACTCTGGATCAAGGCGACACAGCTCGCGCACATTCGCGACAATCTCTTCCGTGCGAGCAGCAGCAGGGACGGCCGTGTGCTCGAACATCTTGCGGAAGACAAAATCGCGGTACTGGACATGTTATGAGAGTGGTAGGCTCACAAAGGAGACGGCGTACCTTTGCATCCATCTGAAAGCCGTTTGCGGCGGCGTACGGGAGCAAGCGGGGTTCTATTGCAAGCGCAAGAGGGAATTGCGCCATGAGTGGGTCGCGGGGGCAAAAGGGCATGAACTGCAGGCGATGAGTCGGTAGCTAAATAAATGCAAGAATAGAAAAGCACATGGTATTTTTCAAAGATATCACGAATGGTCTCCCAAGACACGCCCGACTCGGTGGGGAATTTGGACTCTTTGATAAAGGTGGCAAAGAGCGAGCCGTCGTCCTCATTCTGCATCAAAGTTTTCGTTTTTATTATATGGTTAACAGAAGCGGTGCACGCGCCTTTCCGCGGGGAATATCGCCATACTTGTCGGCGGCGAGATTGAGGAGGTGGGAGAAGGTGGTGAGAGACACTTTGCGGACCCAGGGCGCAGAGGGCTTGAGGAAGTGGGATTGGCCGTGGAAGTAGTGATGAGATGCCACTTGCACCAAATAGCGTGAGATATGAGCGCCGCTGGCGAGGAGGATCTGGGCGAGTGAGCGCGAGCGAGTCGAAACCAATGAGCCAAGCATACATCGAGGACACGAGGGGTCAGAAGCTTTCCACGGGCGAGGGCAAAGTAAAGGGCCTCGAGAGAGCCGTAGCGGGCGAGAAAGTAGTGCGCACGGACGTAGGGGTCCTGGGAGAAGGCGTGGAGGCGGCGGGAGGCGCAGACGAAGGCGGCGGGATGTTCGAGGTGGTAGAAGATAAGCTGAAGAACCTCGTCTGGGAAGCCCTCGAGGGTGGAAAGGCGTTCTGGTGTCTCCTGCGTCGGCAAGTCCACGGGTTGCGTCGGCGAGTCGATGGAGACGGGGAAGCCCTCTGGGGTGGACATGGCCGTTGGGAACAGAGAGAGAACTCAGGCCCGAGTGCCGACTGCCTTATTGGGCCAGGCGGTTACCGGCTGAAAATGGCGATTTTCATCACCCCGCAAATATTTGCTTCGTTTCGTATCCATATATAAATGATTTATTGGGCTAGAACACTCGTCGATAATACCCACTCCATATTTGCCACGTTAGCCGCCAATCTCGCATCGCCAGCGACCGTGCAAACCCATCAAAGTTCACCCGTTCAAGCTGCTCGAGAAAACTCGCAACAGGCACCCCCGCCAGGAACACCGGCACCGCAACCCCAGGTACCTTCCCGCCTTTGAACACGTCCCGCGCCGTCAGCAGGTGGTCGTTGGCGAGCACCGCAAAGTCGAATACTGCCGCGTCGATCCCCGCCGCACCGCCGCCCTCTCGGAACACTTCCTCCTGCTTCACACCATGCCGTGCACAGATGTCCAGCGGGATGGGCAGCCGTCGCTGCGCGACATGATGAGGCAATGACCACAGTAGCGTCGCCAGCGTCTGCGCCGTCCCGAGATGCGACGCTGCATGGGCAAGATCTTCTGCACTACTGAGCCCCCGCAACGCAAGCAGTAGGTACAGCACGCTCGAAGAAACGCTCTCTGCATGCGCCACAAGCGCATCGCTCGTAGGGTACGATGTCGTCTGCAGCTCCTCGTCCCGCGCGTCGACAATCCGTTTCAGGTGGTACGGCGGCAGACTAGCTGTCTGTGTTGCCCGGTGGAGTGCAATCGCAACGGGATGCCGCGGCGGTCTGTCCTGCCTTTCGGTCAGCGCAATATCAACCAAGGAACATTCCATCCGCACATCGTATATATCCCGCACCGCGTCTCGCCAAAACTGCATCCGCACCGCGCCGATCGTCGGCAGGCTCACATTGTCTTGCACCATTGCCAGCTCATTCTGTTATTCGAGTAAATAGGAATTCAATGAAACCATGTTAGGCAACGCACAGAGAAAGCCTTGATAGCAAAATACCCATCTTGCAAATGGGGGGGCCAGAACTTGCTGATCAGAAACGACTCGTAGTCGTGCTTCCGCACCAATTGTCGGCAGTATTCCGCCGGGTCAGTTGGCGCTTCAGGCAAGGTAGAGTATTTCCGAATCCTCGACACGGTAGACGCGCATCGGCGCGCGGTTCGAAACGAGAACATTGGGGCGGGAAACAGAAGGGTCACGCTCGTGACCGTGATGATCAGAGAGGACTTGCGCTCCGAGTCATCCCGGCACAGCGCGCAAACGCTAGACGTCGTGTACTCGTCCGCTACTCTCTTCAAGTCCATCGCAGCATAGTTCAACCTCCTTCGTGAATGAAATCCTCCGCGCCAGCGATGTTTGGCGATGACTACTCAGCCAGCTCCCATCATAACTCCCTGTGGTCTGTCCATGCTGCATGCTACTCCGAGTGACGGTGTCTTTCAAGTTGGCCGTCCGTGTCGCTCTCTACCTCCCTCCTCGCTCACGTTGCAAATTTGCAAGTCCTCCAAGCTATATCTCTGCTGGATTGAGTGGCGACTACCGGGAGCGCCATCCCTGCAAGCTTGAACCCGGTATATTCAAGCATTGACCCGAACTTTCCCCGACCTACTGTTCTCTCCACCAGCGGCTGCTAATCTTACCCATGTCCCCCTGCTATGCTCGCATTCTACGGCCACGCATCATCTCCCGCATACATAAAAAACCTGCATCTGACAACAGCCAGCCTCGGTGCGAGACCGGAGACAAAGTTGTTGACAGACTGGCAGGGTCTTGAGCTCGAGCAGGAAGCAGAGTTCAGGTCATAAGTACGAGACCAAGACTCTCCTTCACCGACGTCTCTCGGCTTTCCGTCACTTTAAATCAACCCACAAGATATGTAGAAACAGTGTCGACTGCGGCGTTAAATCTTCCCAGACAGCAGCGCTGCTTTCAGCGCAATTCTGTGGCCAAAAGCGCCCAGATAAAATGGAGGAGCAACACAATCATACGTAACACGTCCTGCATTTTCTCCGTGCCTTTGAGCCACCACAGCCCTTTCTTCCAAGGCGTCCCAGCATGATTTTGTGGAAGGCCTCTGCTGTGCACACCTAAACTTGGCGTCTACCATCTTCAAGTCCTCCACTAAAAGACTTCTCGGGCGTTCGTAGACATGGACCGGCTTCGTTCGTGCAAGCCGTGTGCATAACCTGGTGTCTACTATCTGCGCGAAGAAACATTCAAGCGAACCTAACTGTTGTGGGGGCCCGGCCATTCATGGCTCTGCTGGCTTCCCTTGTGATATCTTGTGGTCCATTCCATTCGGTTCAGAGAGGCAACTGCGGTGGGTAGTTCCGAAACCTGTAGCAGGTTCATATCGAGGGCAGTTCAAAATAGTAACACAGACTGGCGTCGTATAGTGTATATTCAACGAGTTACTTCTCCGTGGCTGTTGGTACATCGTCGAAAGAGTATCAGAGCATAACGTATAACGTGAGGAACGGGCGCGTGTCTTATACTAGAGTCTGTCCTGGAGAGTAACATGGTTCTGCCTTTGATTTTATTTTGGACCGATTAAAATAATAAGA
Source organism: Mycena metata (assembly GCA_029378385.1). Classification (NCBI taxonomy): domain Eukaryota; kingdom Fungi; phylum Basidiomycota; class Agaricomycetes; order Agaricales; family Mycenaceae; genus Mycena; species Mycena metata. The sequence goes on along the minus strand of JARKIB010000825.1, from coordinate 3,410 downwards.
ATTCTCTCCTCCTAGCCTCTCCAGCCAAGACTCATCACAGAGCTTCCCGTCCCGTTAACGTCCTATTAAGCCGCGGTCTGTGGCAAATAAATCCCTATGCAATCAAGGCGTTGGCGTAAGTCGGCGTAACCAAAGAAATTGATCCCATCATTTCCCCTTGATGCCGACGTGGAGGAATGAACACCTCCCCCCCGCGCGGCCTCTCATCCTATAATCCTGTAAATATTTGAGCTGGTAGTTAACACTCCGGGCTATAACCTTAGATAGTTGCCGAGGGATTTGGATGAAAACTCAGGATGTTTTAGACGATTTACCGTAGAATTTGTAACAGAGGTTTAAAAGGATGATTCCGAGTGTTCTAGAACGCCAAAAAGGTCTGGACAAACTGGGAATTGAACCCAGCACCTCCCGCATACGACACAGAGTGCGAAGCGGGCGCGATAACCAACTACACTATTTGCCCGATGGAAAGAGTTCCATTAAAAGTATCAAAGCATAAATTGGTTTTCAGAAGGCTCCGCGATCTTGCTGGTCGCCTTTGCACCTCTCTGGGCGCCTGTCAAGAGTGGGCGATGAGGCCGATGAAGCCCCGTTGTCGAGGGGAAGGCAGATAAATATTTGAGCCCTCCATAATATTAATTTATCCATGGGTGTTGATGAGGGTTGTAAGTATTCCAGCATCATCACCTATGCTTCCTGACTCTCTCTCACACCACCGAAGGGTCCTCGACATCCATACTGCAGGTTTAAAGATGTGCTAAATCCACACGCAATGTTTTAAAATATTTCTATTGATATATCGTACTTCACATCCGTACTTGAAAACAGTTTTTAGAAAGTCTCTTTGACCTCAGGATTCGAGCTTCGTTTAAAAAAGCCCTGTTGCCCCCGTGAGGAAGCGCAGCATTGTGACTGCCGAGGGAAGGCCGAATAGCTCATCTTGCTGGTCGAAGATCGAATCGAAAGCCTATGAGCACTCACAATAAATGTTGCCGGCCGAGGCTAAGTGACTTCAACTGGGATAATTCAACCAGGATCCTCGTTTGCCGACGCCCAGGCCACCCGAGAGAACCCTCAATTAATCCAAAGGGCAAAGCGACTCGGGCCTTCCAGGCAGTGCAGTCCCGTGGCTTCCCACTTCAAGTTGAGTTAAATATTTCTGCAAGTATTGGCTCGATCCTTCTACTACCAGCAACTGAACGAATCCTATGACATGAAGCCTGTCACCATTCAAACTTTCCCACTGAGGGAATATTACTGGAGTTTGAAAGGTGTCCTTCTACTTTGAGCGACGGGCGTTGAGTTGTGTGGCGCTATTTGTCATCACATGATCGCTTTCCACTGCGCTCAAATTCGACGTTGAACTCGTTCCAAGACTAGGAACCCTAACGGCCCACCCTCTTCGCGCGCAAAAATGACCGTTCGACGATCTGGCTTGCAGAAGGATGTGCTGAATCTGTACAGACGGTAGGCCGAAGTTTTCGTACTTGGGACTTGACTTGACTAAGTGCAGAGCCCTGCGGATACCGCGTACCAAACCACCACCGACGCGCGCGAAATGGGACCTAATGATCCGCTATACCTTCCGCACAAAAGCTGCTAGTGCCTCCCCGCGCGCCATTAGCGTCATCGAGCACCTCCTGCGCACGGGGACGCGTCAAGTGAGCATGTACGAAGACCCGTCCGTCAAGGACTGTTGGGTGTCTGCAGAGATGCACGAATGGGAGAAGGCACAACGAAACAAACGGACAGAGCCGCACTGAGTGTAGATATAATTGTATGTCAAATTGAATGGTTTAATTTTTTGTTACGCTACATTCAACCGACGCTTGGTCTTGTAACTCGGCGCGCCAGGCTGCGCCGCCGCCTGCCGCTTCTTGTGTTCAATATGAGCCACCTTCTGCGCCTTCGTCCACCGCGGTTTCTTTTCTTTTATCTCTGCAGGTTCCGGTGCCTTTGGCGGATGCGCCTCTCGCTGGGCTTTCCTCTCCTGGCGCTTAGCCCCCGCCCTGTGCTTCGTCCGCTTGGCGAGTCCCTTCCGTATCTGCTCGGCATGCTGCCTGTGCCATTCTGTTGTCTCCAAGTTGATCTTGGCCTGCAGCACCTCGGTGTCCACCAGCCCCTCACGCTCCTTCTCCACAATCGCGAGCGCACCCTCGTACGCGAGCCGGCGCTCGTTCATCACCGCCTTGATACGCGCCATCGACTTGCGCACCTGCAAGACCGCGTTGGCGCGCAAATACGCAGGGACGAGGGAAGAGACCGACCTTGGCTGAATTCACCCTGTTGCTCGGCGGTAATCGGAGACGCGGGAGCCCTATCCGCCTCATCTCCTCGCGCTGCGTCGCAAGGAGGTTTGCTTCGCGTAACAGCACGTACCAGAGCGTGTGCAGGTCCTTGAAGCTCTTTAAACCGCAACTCGGACGCCGCCCATGCCCGTCCTGCAGTAGAATTAATAGGTGCTCCCACGACGGGTAGCGGAAAGCTGACCCGTGTATTGAATAGTCGGGTCCGAGAAGGTCTCGTATTGGTCGTCGCCGCGGAGGTAGGGACTCTCTTTTCGCCGGAAAAAGCCATACAAGCCGTGGTCGGGCGATAAACTGGGGGGCAGAGGGCGGAACGAAGGCGGTAGAGGCGGGATCAACTTCTGGTCGTGACGGTGGCTGCCTCAGCACTACTCAGCTATCGCTGGAGGAGCTGAGCTGCTGCTGCCGGCGGGGCGCATACGACGATGGTCGGACGTTGGCGGAGCGGAAAACCTGGAGGGGGAGTTGCAGGGTCCGCGAACAATGCGGGTCGCGTCGCCGAGAAATGGCGCATGCATTGGCGTGGATATTCGTCGACCAGCGCGTAAAGGCAGACAGCATCGGAGTCAAACCAAAAAGGTCAAAAATTCAGTTTCGTGTGTCCTTGTTTGCCAAATCCTTCGAGCGATGAGAAATAAAAAATACTGAGACGAATTCTATCCTGCGTAGAGTACAGCTGCTACGCTAAGTTCTACTACTGTCCCTATATGTAGGGGAGCAACGGACTGAGGACCGTGACATGCCCGTTGCCTTTTTTCCAGGCAACGGAGCCCACCGTGAGCGTGACCGTTGCCTAAAGAGGCAACCAACATCTTTTCAAAACACCCGAAAACGGAAAAAACTCACCAACTTCAAGGAATTGCAGCGTAAACTGGTATATGTTGGTGTGGAACCAGCTACATAGTCATCGGTAGGCGTGGAATTTTTTTCGGGATTTTATGCATCATTGTCACGATTTTTCAAGGAAACCAACCTCACCGTTACTGTGACAAAGGCAACGCAACGGCCCACCCGTTACCGTGACCGTTGCTCCCCTACATATAGGCACAGTATTCATAAGATAGAAGTTAGAGACCGATTGTCGACGAGGGAATCGCGTCGTCT
>JARKIB010000824.1:0-22485 GCA_029378385.1 Mycena metata | reverse complement strand
TTTGAATCCCGGTTGAGCGTTTCTTGACTCAAGCTGACCGAGTGTCCTTCCAGGTCTAGTTACAGTTACGGAAGCCAGGCTTCAGGTGGCTCACAGGCGTATTGTAATGAGGGGGGTGGGTTTGGGGTGGGTCTCTATATTAATTATTATTTATTCATTAATTCTGCCGTAGATCGAACTGGGACTCGGGCTTGGACTGGAACTGGGACTCAAACTCGGGATCTCAGGCATCTCGGGCATCTCGGACCTGCCTCGTGTACCATCGTTACGAGTAGGTACACCGTCCAGAGTGTCCCATCCCATCGCCGGGTAATCGATCCTTGCTTCCTTGGGTAGTAGGTTCGAAGATCTGAGTCTGAGCTGAGACTTTCCTTGGGTCGTACTGACACGACTAACTCAACGTGGTGAGTACCGATATCTTTTGGTTTGTCCGAACCCTCACCTTCCCGCATTAATCCTCAAGAAAGTGAACGGGATGATCACCGTTGATCTCCGAAGACTTTTTGTTATTGTACGCGTTGGCTGGCATTTTCTTAGCAATATTTCGGGCATTGCGCCCATGCAAGATTCAAAATTTGTGCAAGACCTCCCCGAAAATTCGAGCCCACCGCGTCGGCCATTTGGGTTCTCGTGCTTTTCTCTGGCTGGTAAAGTCTCCCTTCCTTACCGAACATGCCATAAAAATGTCGTGGCATGGGCGCACGTCCCTGGAGGGATTCGAGCCCTACAACATGGCTGCCACGTTGGCCTGGCTCGCACTGTAGGATTTCCTGTCTATGAAATGTATTGCCAGCATCCGTGGTGCAACAAACACTCATTAGCAGGTTATCCACGCAAATTATTTGACTTTCCCTTTCTCATCTTTTACTTGTCGCTCTCTCATCAAGTACATTCCACTCTTCTCTTCATTCATTTATATTCGTATTGACCCAATCTCTACCTCAGAATTTACGGACGGATCTGGCTTCGGAATTTCATGCTCTGCACCGCGCGAGGGGCTAGTTCCCGTTTTAACTCAAAACTTGAGATTTGAAGTCGAAACATATCAACTGAATCTGTAAAATCTTACACCGTACTAGTTTGGATTTTCAATCAGCTCGTAGAGCAGCCCAAGAGAGCTGCGGAGCTGACCTCAAGTCAGCCCTAAGTCAATAAATGCCTGCACAAAGGGGAGATGAAAACTAAACCACGGGGGAGACACGAGGCATGCTTCAGCTTGATATCATCGAACCCGGGATCAACGGAGGGTAAATTCAAGTATGGATTAAAGTGGATTCAACCTTGAATCCCTCGATCATGAAGTACGCTTAGCTTCAAGGGAAGTCAGGGTCTTAAAACCGCCCGAATCACGTTGAGGTTAAGTTTCAGTGTCGGGTGACTTGTTTAGAAACCAAACAACCAGGAATCCAACGAGACGGTCGAGTTTCAACATCTCCGAGATGCCCGACTCCAAGGTCCGCTCGATGGCGTACCGATGCCATGACTAACGCGCACTCACGTACGATGAATGCCCTATCTGGCGATGCACAAGGCAGAATGGGTGCCGAGTTCAAGTGATGAAGCGGAATTTCTGCCAGAGAAGGCGGGTGACAATCTTAAGATGTACCGATACCATGTTAGGAGGAATTTGATGCTTATGATTGGATTGAGGGTGAGCGAGGCCAGGTTGAACATACGACAACATTTCGAGTCCAAATCGTAGTAGCTGACGGATCATGGCCTTCTCCATCGAATCAAGGATTCGTTCGAGCACGAAGGCTGGTTGAATAAAATTGAACCATCATCAACAAAACCACGGGCCACCTTCAGTCACACAGGGGGCAAATCTGCCCGCACTTGTCATTGGCGCATCCGACAGGCATGCGCTACCGCATGCGTAACGTCTTCGCTCCGTCTTTGCCAGTAAGCTTAGGTAATTCAGAATTTCCTTGACGTGGGTTCAATCCCGTCCGGCATCATCTTTTATATTCGAGGCTTTTGCAACTGGGGGATCCACAACTACTCATACTATGTGTACTCTGCAGTTCAGTGCAAGATAATTGAATGTATATCATGTGCCCCTGACATGTCAAGCAGTTTATGTGATAGGTGCAGGCTTTTTAATTTGTGTGAACACATGAAAGACCCTTGTGATCGGATGAGTGGAAAGTTCAGTAGCAAAAAATCATCTCAATTCAGGTCAGAATAATCAAAAGCTCACATCCACATTACAATCAATTCTGATATATCTTGCGAAAAGAGCCTAACATAGCCCACAAATATTAATAAGCTTTCACCGCAAAAGACATATCATGGTCCAATACCACCCGAGCACTTGTTCCACCGCAGGTAATTGGGCCTGCAACCCTGAAACCTAGACACCTCTGATGCCACTGCTCATCTTGAATCTTTGGATAGCAAAAACCATACAATTTCAGTGAAATCAGAGCAATAAGCCATGATAAATAGCAAGCAAAGGGAACATTCTGAGACATTGAAAAGTGTTTTGGAGGCTGCATAGGATGGTAGAAGTAGGGGAGAGAGGATGGTATTCATATATTATTATAAGGTCGTAAGTGGGTGCATCAACATATTTAAGCTGATCCATTCACTTCCGTTATTCCTTGCTGAGTCTTTGTGGTGCACATTGAGAGCACAAGAATATGCATAGCCATTTTTTCTGGCTCAAATGACTCTAGATTTGTGGCTTGGACACATTAGGGTTGAAGAGGAAAAGATGACACTCAATGGAATTGAACCCGCGTCGAGGAAAGATTGAATTACCTAAGCTTACTGGCAAAGACGTTACGCATGCGCAGCGCATGCCTGTCGGTTGCGCTTATGACAAGTGCGGGCATATTTGCCCCCTGTGTCAAGGCTTGAGGTGGAAGGGTGTCAGTGAAGGAAGGAACTGGATGTGGACTTTCAAAGGCCTTTGTCGGGGATAACCGTAGTCTGTTGTATAAAATGCGAGTGTCAGAGTCTCCACATTAATATTCTATTTTCTTCTCTTGACGTCGCCTCCAGACGTCGCCAATATAGTAGTCTTACACTTTAGTTGGTTAATAAGTAAATATTGCAGTCATTTGAATGCCTCCTCGAGCCTCAATCACAGCTTTGGTATTTCAAGACCCTCTGCACCAGAACAGTTGAAGAGAGCATCTGAAACATCCCCAAGCCTGAGGCCCAGTAAAAATTCTGTATTGGCAAGTCGAGACAGAGGGGGACAGATGCAACGAAATATTCCCCGCTAGGAAACTTAGCATATACAGATCGGAAACCGAAGAATGAAAACCGGGTTGAGTTTCAGTCTAGATCTGTTGAATGGCACATAGAACTATAGAAGAACCTCGCGGTTGAGGAGGGTAAAGCCGCAAAGCGGCCGAGAAAGACTCGCACTGCCATGCGGAGCAGTGGCCCCAAGCACAAGTTCAGTTCGAGTTCGAACCGAAAGGTCGAACCGAACTTTCCCACCACTAGTGAGACATTGCCTTCCACAGAGCTCTACCGAATATTTGGGATCGAATTTTGTCCCCAAGTATCATACCTGTGTGTTACGAGTGTGCCTCAACATCCCTCTGGGTGGAATGAATTGTTCTTGTGCAGGAACGAAAAGATCAAGATGTGACAGATGTGACCGACTCGGGCCGCGACCTATTACGCGTCACGTCGTCACGGTCCTTTGTTCTTTTGTCCCGTTCACGGTCGTCGCGGGTGGATCCGAATTGTCTCTCAGCAGAGGTCCAAAATGAGTTTAAAACAGAGCATCCATCATGCAATCTCTTTCTCTTCTCTTCGGACGTCAAGGAAAAAAAACCCCGCGGATTGCGCAGGTGCCAGGTGAGTTTGCGTGTCGTCCACGCACTGTTGGATTGCTGGTACAGAATCTCGGAGCCTTCTGTCTGAATGATCGCTGATTTCTTCGATCTTAACAGTGTCCCACCCCTGCCTTTGCTCTCACACCTTCCCTCGAGTTTGGGTCCAAAACCAGACCTCGATGAGGGCGCCGAGACCCCTAGAAACTCATTGGCGCAGGAAAGCCCCACCGACGTTCAATCTGAGCCTTCTCTTTCCCCCAACCCCCGGCTATCTGGGTGCGATGATTTGGAGCAATTCCAATGGATATTTACATATCCCTCACCGGACAGTGTTCTCGAATCCGGCCGCAAAAGACTTTACCAGCTGGAAAAGTACGTCTTATTTCGTCCGCTGGGTTGATTAGTGGCATCTGACCAGCGGATTGATTTTGAAGAGTCATCGAAAGTCTTCGAGAGACAGTTGTTCATCAAGAGGAAGAAATCACACGTCTGCGGAGCATGATAGGAGTCGGTCACTCCGAGTCATAGTTGGAAGGGATTTGATTTGAGTGAGTAATTACCTACTTTCGCTGCTCATTCTCAAATGAACTATTCTCCAAAGTTGTATTCTTTCGCAAACTCAGTGAAGACGCCGCGTCCCTCAGCGACGGCTCCTGCCACCACGAGTCTGACTATGACGACTCATTCAGTGTCTCGGCATTGCTTTCCTGAGCCATTTTCCTTTCCTGCTTTCTCCCTGCTGCCGTTCACGCACATTCTCTCTGCAATCATTCTTGCACATTCGCTCTGCCCTTGCACACTCGCTGTTTTCCGCGCTATGTATGTCCATTCAGATCTAGTTAGCGTATTTCGCACCACCTATCTACCGCATATAGCTAACGTACCCCGTGTATATTCTACTACCATCGCTTTCGCTATTAGTGTGTAATTTATCATTATACTCCGCGCCAGAAGTACTCTACGCCTCATAGTGCACCCCCAGTCCGCCCTCGTGAACCGGTGCAGCTGTTCAATGGCGTATATCTCGGGAACAAGTCGTTTTCTCGTTGCCACAAATTTAAACATCTTAAGTTCTCTTCACCTCTTCACCTCTTCACCTTCTGCTTCATACCCGTTACACTACTCGGACACCAGATAGGAAATTTGAACTCCCGGAATCCCTGGCCTTTTCTGCCTCCAATGGCGGCCTGAGTATCCTATATTTTGAATGCATCTTTGACTCGGTTCAAGCCATCGAGCGTTCTCGGAATTACCTACCATGGAGCTAACCTTCGGATTGCGGGCTGTACTACAGAATGGGCTTGGCGGACTGATTTTCGATTTCATGAGCTCAGCCCAAAGGAATTAACGTCCGGGTCCTTGAACTGTACACGCAGGGCAACTCCAGACTCCGGATACCATTACAACTGGATCAAAACCCGTATACTTTTTTTCTTTCTGCGTCGCTGACATGGAGAGCGGGGAATTGGTAAAAGAGAGTGCGAGTGCGGTAGTGCAATGAACCAGATTACGAGAGCAGTGGTGTTTCTTGGGTCAATCCGTAGTGTTCAATCTTTTCACGCCGAAAGCACCGTACAAGGGGGAATCATCATTAAAATTTTATATATACAGTCATAAAGTTTTTTTATCCAAGATTCTGACCCCCCTCCCCCCCTCCCCTCTATATGAGGAAGGTCCTTCCCACGAATATCTCGGCAATCACTCGCTTGCACGGACATATTTCGGCCCGCCACTGGGAAATGTCGAGGCAGGTTGGTTTTTTATCATTTCAGACAGTCTACCGTGCCCGAATGATGTGTAAGCCATTTAAGGATGGGCTCTGCAAATATTCGGGTTGTTTAATTGAAGATCAAACTGGACGATGGGTGACCGAGAACAGAAATGATGATTCTTCTCATGTGTTGACCACCAAATACGCTGATATTTCGGCCTTGAAGGGGTTTTCGAGGGTCGACAGGTCCCCTGGGCCACAGAAATACCAACATTTTTCTTTCAAGTGGTTTAAAGTGGCTTTTGAATGAATTCACAATGTATGTCAAAAAGTTTTTTTATCCAACATCTGGAGCCCGCCTCCCCCCCACCCTATATCCGGAACTTTAATAATGATTCCCCCTTGGCACCATATGTTCTTCACTTGTTGTTCACTGCAATCGCGCTCGTGAGTCAACGGTATGTGTCTCCAAACTCTTGAGCCATTTGAGAGGTCACCATGCGATGCGAACCAGCACTGATAGGTTTATTTAGACGGGATTTCCGCCGCCCACCGCGTTCAAGAACAGATCATTACCTCAATTCACTGGTGTGTTAATGGCGCCTGAACACGCAACCCCGCCATTCCAAGGGTGATGGCAAATTGGTCGGGAGGCCCATTAAAACTGAACCTACCGAGTGGCAAAACCCTCGGCAATCTGAGGGCATTTCCGGCCAAATGAAACCTCGGAATGACCAATTTTCACGTAGCTCGAATACCGGGTTCGGGCCTCAGGAGTTAGGTGGATAAAAATGAGGGTCTCACTGGGTAGGTTAAATGCAAGTTCAGATGAAGAAGGAATTTTTTGTTGTGTCCCGAAGCTGGAACGTAGGGAAATTTGATGTTCTCCCGCGCCGCGGATCGTTGGGGTGGTTATAGAAACACTCGGGGAATGATTCAGAGGCCCCACGCTGGGCAAAAAAACCCTCAAAACTTGAGAAATTTAATGTCAGAGGCAGAGTTCGGGTGAAAGTTCGGATAAATTTTCGAAATGGCCGATTTTGGTATTCGACCTATGGCGGGATAATTATGGTTCCTAGTTCGATTTGGTGCCCGCGCATGAGTTCGAGTTGAGATCGGCTTCAAACATGTCCAAGGGGCTTCCTCCAATCTTCACTAGATGAATGAGGGCGTCCCTGGATGGAATACTTCGAAGTCACCGAGATGGCCGGGCGTGGTTGAATTTCGATTTCGTGTTCAAGCACTGTAGAGCTGCGTCTGCCGCCCGCTCAACTCCTGGGGATATCTTTATTCAGTGGGATTCATGTGCGTTCTCCCCTATCTGACATCCTCGATTCCTTGAAGCCCGTCTCTTCAGCGTGATGAACCATCCCTTGCACCTGCTCTCCTCGGTTAACACTCCTATTGTCACCACATCCAAACCCACCGCAACCATTATTTCCACCCCCCGCTCCACCGCTTCTCTGGTTTCAGCCACGACCTGAGCTTTTTCTCAGCTCTTCCTCCTCGTCCTTCCTTCCCTCCGCTCCATCCCCCGAACGCGGTCCTCTAGGGGCAAAATTCCCAAATTGGGACTTTGGAGTAGTGGTCCTTCCCTTTCCGGCCAACCCGTCATCGTTGGATTCGTGCTCGGTGGTTGGTTACTGGTATCTATTTTTTGTACTACCTCTCCTTTAATTGCGCCCACCGTTTCCGGAATGTTGGTGTTCCTGACGCGAAGTGAATGAATTCGTTTCGCTTCTTTCGTTGAAGATCGGATTATTATAACTCTCTGGGTTCTATGGAACGCTCGGGTCGGGTCAAACTTTCGAGAGCTGAGGCGCAAATGCACAGGAATTCCATTGAATACCGCAAACCAGTACAGAAAATAGACGGGCCAGCAAGCATCAACTCAATGCGGATCGAGCGGGCGAACACGGAGGAAGAGGCCAACCTTAAGCCTCGTGAGAATGGGATAGGCTCGTTACCAGCCTGCCTATACGGAAGTGTTACCACGTTGCCGTAGGCAGGCTGGTACTTCTCGTCAGCTGTCAAAGGGCTGGGCCGGAGTTTCAATTCTTTGGCAGAGGCCGATCACTGCCGAAGCGGTGGCTATGCTAAACCATCAGTTCCCCGTCAAATTCGAGCTTTTTGCAGCTCACCGTCTGGGGGATAAAAAAATATTCTGAAGAGACAGAACTCAAGATTGAAGGCTCCAGTTCACCGATTTTCAAAAAAGTTCTGATAGACCTACAAAATTGAGCAAAATCCAGCTTCGGGGAAGTTTTTCAAACTCCGGCTCAGCCCTTTGACCCATAACGAGAAGTACCAGCCTGCCTACGGCAGAGTGCTTGCACTGAAGATTTGATGTGTAGGCAGGCTGGTCACGAGCCTAAGAATGGGGCTCGATGGCTCTGAAACGTTTCCGCCTCAAGAAGGCGGTCGTTATTTCATTCGAGACCGGAAAGTCCGGGAAAATATTGTACAAGCACTCCCTTTCGAAGGCGCGTCGAGGACTGAGCCCCAGTCAATCAGGCGATCGGTGCATTCGAATTCTAACTGTGCAGCTACAAACAAATCCACTGCGGCGGAAGGAGGCCAGAACGGCAGCTCACTCGAAATAATTGTCGGGGGAAAAGTGGTTACCTTTCAATAGGAATGTTTAGGATGCGAAGAAGGAATGTATTCATTTTCGCTGTGAGACGATTAGCCATCGATCTGCAACGATGCGCGATGGTGCGGATGAGGCGCACCAAGAATAGCGCGCCAGGTAAAGCGACAGACGGCAGTGGGCGCAAACATGCTTGAGAAAGCGTCGGACTTGAAGTTTGAAGCGTGATATTGTCAATACCACATCGTCTTAGCCTCCGTCGTGGTACGAAGCGCGGCTGGTTCCAGGTTGAAATTTAAGCAAATGCACTGGTCTTGGGTTCGAATCCGGGGGAAGTCGGGGATCTTCAGAGATTTGCCGTGTCAACTACGTGGGTTCGAGCGTTTGTCCTGTATAAGTCTTGGTGTTCCCACTGTGAACGACGAGGTCCCAGGCAGTCCCTCCGTTTTGATGAATGTCCCGAGGTTTCGGGCATCTCGGAGATGTCTTTTTCTTGGTCGTTTTTGGCATTCAAATATTCTGGACTTGTCCTCCCCCTTAATTCAGTGTATTTTATTGGCACTGTACTCTGTTAGCGTTCATTAAACCGCCTAAACGTGACTGTCTGGCAGGCCGAGCAATTAAAATCAGTTATGACAGACAGAGGTCATCTGGTTACTTGGTTTCTATCTTGTGGTTCATTATATGTTGTGCATATATGTGGTCTAGCTGCCGAGAATCTGGAGGCTAGCAGACTGCCAGTTCACGGCTAATGATTTCGTCCCATCACAGGCTTCCCACGGTTCAACTTCTCATCTTTCGTTATTTGCAATCAGTTCTGCTCTTTATCTGGCGCTATAAAATCCCCTTGGAGTCAATACCCGGGTTTGTCTTGGATTGCCTCCTAGACTTCAAGGCCATAAATTTCCCCAGGATAGCCTATCTTATTTTATTGTCCACCGTTGTGTATATATACTTCCCCTCAGAGATTACAACTCGATCTCCGCCGGCTGGCTTCTTCAAGTTTAAGCACGCTAGGTAAGATTTGTTAGGGCTGGGAGGAAATGCCGCGCCTGCCGCGATTTGCCGCGGCACTGACGCGCAGTGACGCGGCATTGCCGCGGCGGTGGCTGTGTTATTGACGCGCCAGTGCCGCGCGCCCTGCAGCTAGTTCCACCGGCATAATTGGGCCTGAAGGTAAACTGAAAAATGCTTTTATAATGAGAATACATTGTTTAGACACTAAGATTCCCATCTCTATGGCCGGGATACTAGCCTTAGTGAACTAATCCCGATGTTTGCATATTTTGATTATCCGCTTTAAATCTCGTTCCAATCCACACCCCAAGAGGCCCGCGAGCACTCAAATGGAATTTGAATGAATGAAAAAGGTATTAGATGAGCTTATTATGAAGTCTATGAGTCTGGAGTTCTCCCTCTGAGGACCTGTGTACTTCAATTAACCCAATCAACAGTATGTATTATCTATCTGCCGTGCGTGCGCCAATTGTCTCCGAGAGGCTCATTTCAACTGGCACCTGGTTCAATTAGGGTACAAATATTGTCTTTACAGGAACTAACTGATAAGGCGAGTTCAAGTAATAATGTTCTGTAGGTCATTCCTCGGGCAAAGTACTAAGTGACCCTTTTCTTGCAACTCTTTGACGCAATTCAAACTGTGTCTGAATACCAGAAAGTTTACGATGTTACACCAACAAGTGCTCTTGCGAGCCAGTCCGCGAAGCTGCTCCGATACACAGGCTTGAGGTGAAAATCTGTGTCCAGGACCCGCATGCAGAAAATTCCTCAGCATGTGGGATAAACACTAACATTCATGGCTTCAGAATTCGTTCAAAGCCCTCTCTGGCAGCAGTAGGATATGGATATCTCCATTGCCGACCCAATGACACAGTTTGACCCGAAGTCGGTAAGTAAGGTTTTATCTCAGGCCCATTATATGTGCGCGTTGTGGGTACGACGAACCCATGAGACTACTTCCTTATATTATAACGGAACCTAGATAAAGAGGTACTTGCCTGAGATTGAAGTTCAACGATGGCAGAACCGCGTTGAATCAATCACCCAAATGTCTGACTGCACACTGTGCATGTCTTCTAACTCCTTCGCACTAAATACCAGCTAACTCAAAATGTGTTTCCAGACTCGATAGAATGCGGTGAGAGGGACTTCTTACAGAAACTGATCGGAATTTTCAAGCTGAACTTGCCACGAATTCATGATTCCCACAGCGCGCAAAAGGACTTTACCACGTCAGGGTTGCGTGCTGACGCTGCAGTGATACGGTGGTTCAAACCCCGCTATAATGGCAGAGAGGGTATACACCAAGTAGCAGTGCCGACCCGGCAGGTGGGACACGAGAGTGACGCGGCACTCACGACCTCACGCGGCGCACACCACCAAGCCGAGATTCCGCCGGCCACATGAGACACGGCAATACCACGGCTGCATTACTATAGTGGTGTAATCGAATCCATTACGAGGCCACAATGCGCGATGTATATGAAATCTGAACTGTTGTCAATGCTTTTCCCACTCATTGCAGAAATTATGACCTCTTCCTCTCGTCCAATTTCCCTCAAACACTATGAGGTGAGCTGAGAGTTGAGATGTCGACATTCAAGTAGGATTTTGAACAAGCGAGCATTCACACTGAACTGAATTGGGTGTACAGGCCGCGCCACTCTCCCTTTTGAAGGCACCCGGCCACAAAAACTAAGTGAATCTGTATTTAGTGCAGTGGATTCCCCATCCCAAAGATTTGAATGAGAATGGTGAGTTTAAAAGCTGCCAGCGCGACGCGACGCGGCGAGTTGCGCGGCGGCGGGGCGTATTCCCCGGTAACCCGGCACCGTTCTCGCTCTTTGAACAACACAAGACACTGCAACTTCTGGGAATATGTGCTCAAGTCGCTAATGGTGCCATCCGTGTTCTCAGTGGGAAGCTTGAGCTCGGACCCGGGGGTGACTTGGATTATCGTACCTTTAGTTGTCGTAAAAAATTGAGTCAAATTCAAACGTGCTGCATGTTTCGATGAAATGATTCAAATGAACCTAAGATTGAGTGGATAGTACAACTCAAAGAGGGCACCGAGGGACTGACATAGCGCTGGTTCCAAACCCAAAATTATCTGAAAATCCCAGTGTACGGTGTAAAGACTCGATGGTTGACGCGGCAGTGCCGCGGAGTGCGTAAATTGAACCTTGATTTCCTTGTCATATTTTGGACAAATTTCGTCCTAACATTTGTTGGGTTCTCCTTGAAACCCACGGACCTCGATTACTATTCTATCTTGTACTGTTTTCGTGAGTTCCATCTTGCCCTTTGTTTCTGCCAACCATGTAAGTACAAAGGAGCAGCGCGGTAATGCCGCGCAACTACAAAAGTTGAACTTGACGGATAAATTCCACGTTCCAGTACTGCGTGTACTGAGGTTTTCCTCCCGTAAAAACGACTTTCATGTCAATAAGTGCATCACCCCAGACCCAAAGAACACCTAAGATCTAGAACAAGTTAAACTTTGCCGCACCGCCGCCGTGTCAACACCGCGACTGCCGCGGCATTTTCTCAAGGGTTCTCTACTTCAGTTACTCAATTATTCCCGACTCGCAGTTCCAGCGGTAACTCTGCGTTGAGATTAGTATGTACATCACATGCAGGGTGGTTGCAGCAATAAAGGAATTGGGTGTGTCGAACTTAAAACTATCAAGCAATGTCAAGCTTCTGGGAATACACAAAATTAGTGGGTCATCAAATACAGCTGCCAATTTCGCCCTTGGCAGTAGTCAATAGGTATGAGAATTGGGGAGGTAGTTGCTGTGGTCCCACGTCAACGGCTAACACCATGTTAATTTGGTTAGCTAGCTTAAGGTCTCTAAGTTACCGGACTGAATTCACGAAAGGCACTCCTGGCATCTGCAAAGAGTTTTATTTCACACTTTCGGCCTGTTTTAGAGGCACAGAGGAGGCCTCAATCAGAGTATGCAAACATTGGGATTGACTAACTCAAGTGAGTATCCGGACAGTAAAAGTGGGAATAATAGGGCCTCAACAATATGTTGTAATTATAAAAGCATGGTTTGACTTACTTCCAGGCTCAACACTGCCCGGGGAACTAGCTGGAGGTCGCGCGGCACTGGCGTCAATGGCACAGCCACCGCTGCCGCGCATCATTGGTTGATCACTGGCACACCATCCTCAAGGTCCACGGTGAGCTTAAAGAGCAACTAACTTCAATGCCACTCAAAACTAACCTTCCTTTTTACTTGCAGGATGCCGCGCCTGACGCGACATTGACACGGCAGTGCCGCGCATTGACGCGCATGTGCCGCGGCACTGACGCGCACTGCCGCGCGGTTGACGCGGCACTGCCGCACATTGACGCGGTCAATGCCATCGACAGAAGTTCTTTTATTATCTTCATTTTATGCTCAAACACATTCTACTGGGATCAGGATTCAGTGGATGTAAGTTGAACCTCTGAGCATCTAACTTGCGGAGGAAGCCACAGCGAAAATAGTGTTTTCCCCCTGATATATGAAGTACTGAGATAATATAAGTGTGTAGGGCCCACACATGTTGTACCCTGGGGTAGTCTGAGGTGTGAAATGAATGATTTTTGACATTCAGTCAAAAATCGGGATTGCGCGGCAGTGCCGCGGCAATGCCGCGGCAGTCGCGGCATTTTCTCCTGGCCCGATTTGTTATGATTCTGACCTTTATGGTGTTTCCACTCAAGCAACACTTCCCTGGCCTGTGGAAGTTTGGAAGGTTCTTTCGACAGTCAATCGGTATGTATCTTGGTCTATCGCTGCAGCCATCAAATCTAGGTTGAACCCGTTAGAGTATAAAGTGTGTTCAACCTGCGACCATTGTCTTCAGACTGATAGTAATAGGAATAGATACAGATTATTCACCTGTGACCATTCTGTCCAGACGGAAGAGATCGGCCGCAAGCCTCCAGTGGATACATGACCCGAACAGCACATAGCCGTCATGTCCCCGTCGGGACTGGATACAGGGGTCAATAGTACAACAGGACCTTGATCGCACAAACCGAAGCCCTGTGATCTTTGCCCTGGTGTGACGGAAGAACATACATCCAAACATATTCTCACGGTTCAACTTTGTGCACGAAGTCCAATGCCTGGCACCCCTCGAACTCACCTCATCCAACTAGGTATATTGATTTGAATACGAGAAATACAGACGTCCTTATTGTACCACCGACTGCTTTGGGAGCCCTCACCAAGGGCCAGAAGTTCATTTCCGCACACTTCGCCTGTGGTGTCGCAAACGAGATGCGAGCGCACTACATGCTGGAGTGCCCCGGGTGGGAACCGATTGCCAACCCCTACAATGGACCCTTCAAAGTTTTCCCCCATTCCTCCTGGGTAAGCCAGAATTCACTCAAACTCGTTCCAATTGGGGTCACAACGGGCGAAGCCCGAACAGTGACTTGGATCTACCTCATCGAAGGTGATCTGGGTTTGATCGGGTTAGTAGGGCTTGGAATTTGGTTCAATGTTCTCTAGACGAGTTTTGTTGATCTGCTTGGATTCACCTTGATGGCAGCCTCAAGATAATTCAGAAGCTGAGGTTCCAGCCATTGGTATCATGGGTGTGCCCCCATATACATTCTCAGTAGTTGAACATGAACAATCGAGCATCAAACTTGACCACATTTGTTCTTCAGCTCAATTCTTGATGTATTTCGCAGTTCAATCATTGTATGTCTCGGTAGGTAGGAGTTGGGCTAGCCCTAGTTGTGCCAGTCCAATTCCAAGCACATCCGCCAGGTTTGTCAGACATTTTTGGATATATCATCATTCGAACACTGGTAAGTTGGTACTGTCTACAACTCTTTTGCCGACCATTCGTGCTGTCCAGGTTCAATTGACCTTTGGTATGGTACTCAAGGTCTATAGCACTATGCCCCATGCTCACATTGCCTCGTTCACTAACACATCTACCAGTCTGATGTTCAACTTTGTGCCAACTTCAACCTCGCCTCGTACACAATTTGAAGTAACCCAACGCATGTTAGTATTGTCCTTCCTTGACCGTATAACCAACATTCCAGCAAATTATCTAGGATCCTCGACCTCTACCTTGCCTGAACGCGGAGACCTGATTGACTTGGGGTATGTTCGACGTTGCATCTATCAAACTCTTCGATGTTCGAGATTATTACCTACCTGAAAGTTTGGAAGATTCGTTTTCACAGCCAATAGGTAGATGATATCTTGTTCTATCATTGCGTTCATGAGACCTTCCAACAGGTTCGGATCTCGGGCTTCTCGGGTGTGGGTTGAATCTCAATGTTCTCGTCGTATTTTGACTCGAGGTTTCTTCCTCAAGCGAACATATGGCGCCGCTGATCGTCCCTTGCTTCTTAGATTGGGTTCTACGACGGTTAAGTTGACTATGCACCTTCAATGCTAACGGTTAGTCTTCGTCCATTTCATTCTTATCCTCTAGGCGTTGAGTTGATATCGGATTTTCCAGCTTTTCAGAAGTCTCATAGTCTGCTTTTTCAAAGGTTCGCGTTCAACCGCCAAGTCGAACACAAAATGAATCGGCGAGTCTTCTCAAATTTGCTTCTCCCAGGATATCAAACTTACCTTTCCAGATCTCAAGCCCAATTATATATTGATACTGGTTAAACTCACTTGAAGATCCATCACATCATGAGTCAGTCCTTCGTCCGTTCAATCACTTCCCCTCCTACTTTGACGTCTTCAGTATCCATAACTTGCCCCCTCCACACTTCAAGAAATCAAACTCCGGTATGGAATGCAACTATTACTTGTTGATTTAGAATAACCACCGACACATGGACTGAAGAAGGAGTCCTCTCCTTGGCCGCAAGTTCCGATATTGACCAGCCAACGTTGACTTAACTTCCAGCAATATCCAAAGGCCGGACGAAGGAGAGCGATGAAGGTAAGTAAGGAAATGTGAAGGAAATTTGGATGGAAACAGACTTACACCTACAGACAGCACAGTTCAATTTGGTAAGAACTAAACCCACAAGTTGAACTCCCGCCGTGAGTCCTTTCTCCGCAGTATATGAATAAGTGCTTACCCCTCCTTCCGACAGAGATCCAATTTGTCCGCACACACGGGGCTTGTGGTTCTAGTGAACCAGTACAGGATGCACCGGTATCCGCCTTTGTTCCAATCCTCTTGAATTGTCCGACACCTCAGGCAAAAGAAAATTGATCCCCGACTGGTTACGCTGGTGGCTGCGTGCCTGGGAAGTGTGAATCCCGCGCATTGGGCCGGGGAATGTGGTGCCCGAGTCGTGAGGCTTGCATGAACCGTAGAAAAGAGAATTCCAACGAAAATAAAACATCTCCGAGATGCCCGAAACCCTGGGAAATTCATGAAAATTACGGACGTGCCTGGGGCCTCATCGTTCATGGTGGTGATGAGAGATCTTTCTGGGCTAGAAGCTCAAACTGACTCAGCTGAGAAGGAAAACATTTTTAAATGCCTGATTTATTCCGGATTCAAACCCACGACCCCCGTGTTTGCTTTAAATTCAACCTGGAACCAGCCGCGCTTTGTAGTCGTGGGCCGTCGAGAGCCGTCGAGCTTCAATGGGGATTAGTATGTGGCGCAGTTGCCTGAGTGGAGACACGAGACGGTCGGTCCTGGCGCTGCGAAGAAAGCTGCAACGGAGGGCGGTGGAGGAAGGGAAAGAGAGGTCCACGTGCGAAAAATCGGTCATTCATACGACGCGAAGTGGAGCGTAGAAAAAACGGCAACAATTGTAAATGCAGGGTCGATTGCGACTGAGAGCTCGGACCTGCGCCAACCGGTCCGTCAGCTGGAAACCACTCGAAGGTGGCTCCACTAGGCATAATGGACCTACATTATTCCTTAATCGGCTGGCGGCCAGTTTTCAGCCGGATGGCTCCAGCCGGCGCGAACATGTATCCACCAGAGCTTCAGCTGGACTCTACATGTGTGCTAATTGGCGGTGTAAACGAAAGAAAACGGGAACAGTTGGAGCCTTACATAAATCAACTGGCCTCACGTGTTGATCCGTTTACAATCAGAGCACTTTTCGTCTGAGCATAAAATCCCGTCACACCCCCACTCTCTCTCATGGATAACACGCTACAGCAACTACGTGGCTACATGGCCTTGGGTCCTAATAGCGCTTCACAGGCCATAGCCGGTTTGTTCGCATCTAGATTTTTCGTCTCTTCGTCTTACCCCAGCCCAGCGTGCATAGAGACAGAAGTTCTCTTGAACCCACTGTCGCCACTCAAAGACCAGCCTCCTCCCTTGGACATCCTCCTCTACACCATCCGAACCCTCCTCGCCCGAGCAAGTTCGTCCAGCGTCAATGTCCCGGATTTGCTGGACCTCGCGACGTCCATAGAGTCCTACCGTAAAATGGCGTGTCAAAAGGTGGACGAGGCGCTGGACGTCCACGATTTCTCCCATGCCAGTGAGGACACTGGCGCGGAGCTCACTGACGAGGAGGGCAGTGGTACGGATCTCACTGAGGAGGAGGTGAAGCGCCTCCGCGACTATCAAACCACCGATCGCTCCCTGCGCGCGATGTACATCGGGTTGGTACTGAAATACTCCCAGCTAGTACGCTGCTTCCTTTGCCACTTGTCGTCACTATATCTCAACCACCGTTGACAGAACATATATGAAATGTGCACAACAAGTGTTCCGCTGCGTGCCGCAGATATCGCACTGCGATTGTCTGAGTACTTTCCGGAGTCCAAGAGCGAGGTTGACAAGGACGCGGGAGCGGGATGTCCACGCCTTTTCCACATGGACTTGAGCGACGCGGAACGCGAGCTCCTACGTTTGTGCGGAGTCAACAGCCACAAGTTCGCGAGGGACTCGTACCAATGTGCCGGCTCGGATGAAATCTCGCGGTGCGTGGACGCCTCCCCTCCTTATCAGCGTGTCGTGCAGCTGCTGACCCACCGCTTGTCGCCTCAGCAGCCAAGCGCTCACGAGCGTGTTGCAGGCCGATTCCATTGAGCCCTTGAGGCTCCAAGAGACTATGGAGTCCTACGTAGATGCAGTGGAGGCGATCTTCAAAGATCTACAGGAAATGTGGGGGAACTGAGAGGTGACTCGAGTGAACTCTTTGCTTCATGTAGACTGGAGTCGCCTTTTATGTTCACTATCTGGTTTGTTTGCATGTACAGTAGAGCCGGTAATATACGGTCACACATGCAGGACACACCAGCAAAATGCTCGCCGTCTGGGAAGGCATCGTAACACACACACCACGGTACACAAGAGCAAGTATCGGAGACAAAGCATGGAGTCCTGAGGCTATTTAGTATTTCATTGGCATGAGCATCGATTTACAAAAGCTTCGAAGGCATCTAGAGACCAAGTAGGCCGGAGGCCAAGAGGAAGATATTTAAGTGAATGCTGGCGAGGGAGACAGAAGCCGTTCGAACAGACACCGTGACCGCTGTCATCGAAGATTTTGCGCTCGGTGATAAGTGCAGCGTCAACGACCCAGATCCGCCAAAACTTGTCCCGACAAAAACGGGCAGACTTTGGACCCCGGGGACCCGGCCTACAAGGGTATTTTCAGGGGTCCTCGTCGCGTCAGATCAGACACTCACTGCGTTAAGCGGCCGCGTCGGCAGGAGACGGAGAACCGCAAGCACCACTAAAACAAAAGTTATTCTCGATTAACAATATAGATTCAAAATATAAGTTTCGTTTTCCCTTGTCCCTTGGTCTGCGGATGTGACATGAGGTAGCTCAAATATAAGGACCCCACGATTTATGTATACATGGCTACTAAACTACATGGTAAATCGCTGGGCTATGTAGTACTACATAGCTCCCCCTGCCACACTACGTAGTACTACATACTACTACACAGAAGCCCTGTCAACTACACAGAACCCCCCCGAACTACACAGAACTAACTACATACAGGGTACCCTTTCTACAGTCACTACAGAACTACAAAAGCTACGTAGCGCTACATAGCGCTACATAACCAACCCAGGGGTTTGCTGATGCACTGCAAACATCAGAAGAAAGGCAAAGCCACCCGAGTTTTCTTTAACCTAGCGAGTGCGCTAAAGAATACCTTCAGTCGAGTGATCCAGAAGAAAAGCAGGCAAGAAAACTAACGAAACAGCAGAACTTAGGGCGCGGGTTGTTTTTTTTTCTTTCTCCACTTTTCAATGATAATCATGATTGTGAGCTCAGTTCTTGTCCGTTTGCCTTGTAAATATGCTCATTGTGTTCGCAATACAAATGCGGAGGGTACCACGGTCCCCGTTTTCCCTGATGCGATCATAATTGCTAGGGAGTGACACGGGTGATACCGCGGGTGTCACGAGGTCACACCGTACCCGTACCCGCGAAACCCGTCACCCGTACCCGTACCCGCACATTACCGTGATTTATAACCGCGGGTATTTAAAAATAACTGGAGCACACAGAATTGAACCCAAGGGAGTTGGGTTTGCCTCAAAATATAGAACTAACACATATCCAACTGGACTACAAGAGCCTTGCAAATTTTCCTGTCCATATTTAGGTGAACTGAGTGCAATCAAGCAATTATGATTTGATCAAATATCCTACCAGGAGAGGATCACAATATTTCAGTCTCTGTCCATGGTGCTATGGTCTACTTGGATATCTACCTTCTTCAAATTTCTACTCAAACTGCCAAGATCATGTGTTCAAGTCCCTCCTGGGGAACTTTTTGGAGTTCGGGTACGGGTTACGGTATTCGCGGTATTGGAAAAGTCCAACACCGCACCCGCACCCGCGGCACCCGTACCCGTAATACCGCGGGTTTACCCGTACCCGTGTCACACCCTAATAATTGCCTTGTTGGGAAAATATTGGCCTTTTTGTACAGAACTTGTCGCATACTCTATGTTATGGTCAGATTGACCTATAAATTTGAGACAACACACTTGCGAGTATTACGAAGGGCTATAGATACCGGTATTTTGAATGTGTGCTTTATTTCACCGGTATTCTGCATTCTCATGGTGAGAGATATCTGAATACCTTGTATATGAGAAATAGATGTGATATATAAAATACCGGTATCTCTAGCCCTTCGTAATACTCACAAGTGTGTTGTCTTAAATTTATAGGTCAATCTGATCATAACACAGAGTATGCGACAAGTTCTGTACAAAAAGGCCAATATTTTCCCAATAAGGCAATTATGATCGCATCAGGAAAAAAGGGGACCGTGGTACCCTCCGCATTTGCATTGCGAACACAATGAGCATATTTACAAGGCAAACAGACAAGAACTGAGCTCACAATCATGATTATCATTGAAAAGTGGAGAAAGAAAAAAAAAACAGCCCGCGCCCTAAGTTCTGCAAATGGCTGTAATTTCTTCACTACGTCGCTTGGATTAAATAAACTTGTTGCAGCTACAGCCCAATGTCGCGGAGGCGCAGGAAATGGTTCGCAATAACTATTTCTTAGGCTGCGCCCCCACTTGGGTGGCCAGGGACCCGCCGTCGTTCCTGGTCCTCTCCAGCGTGCGAAGCAGAACAAAGCGATGTCGAATCTCCGCGGGATTGCGGGTGAGGATGGCTCAGGGCTCCTGAGGCTAGATTCCCAGTATGCATTAGTTTTCGGGGTCGACCCAACACTCGTCGACCGCGCCACCCTCTGCAAGGACGTGAATAGTCCCTTCCAACAAGTCAAATGGCAGGACGGCGCGGTCGAAAATCAGATTACGATGAGGATATACAAAAGTCGCAACATACATACATCAAATGGACAGTACATTCGATCAAACAGCGTACATTCTGTGGGAATGTACCGTGTTTAATTCATGATCCTCATCAAA
Source organism: Mycena metata (assembly GCA_029378385.1). Lineage (NCBI taxonomy): Eukaryota > Fungi > Basidiomycota > Agaricomycetes > Agaricales > Mycenaceae > Mycena > Mycena metata. Next base: position 2,545 of record JARKIB010000824.1, on the reverse strand, counting down.
ATACCTTTAAGTTAAGAAGCACACAAGTCCAAGGGGGCCCAAAGATAAGAAAAAATGATATCACCTACAATTTTATTTTTCAGGACTTTCGGCCTACCCCTCCCCCCCCTACGTAACGGTGATGCCATCAAATTTCCTTTTCGAGAAGGATATCCGACGTGGGGAATACCGACCTGCGACGTTTTGGCAATGTAGAGTGGCCGCAGCAATGATTGGAGAGCAAGAGAATAGGAGTACATCTGATCAGAAATTCTCATTGAACCGTCGATGCCCTCGCACTTGACAATCGAACGGTTGTTGGGTTCAAAACGGACCGCCGTCACCCAACCTTGCTAATGGGATGGGTTAGAGGCCTGCAATGGGGTGGTTATAGTGGGAAATCATGTTTTAGATCCTGCCTGATATCCTCAACTCCCAGCGGACCTTCCTGGGGCAAAATAAAATTGCATACAATTTTTTTTTCCGGCAGACCCTCAACCCCTCCCCCCCTCTACCCATATGGTAATTGCTCATCTTTGGGCCCCCTTGCACAAGTCCGGGTTTTTTTTTTTTATAGATTCCCCACCCTAACATGAACCAGAACCCTAACACTAACACTAACCCAAACCCAAACCTTTAACCCAAACCTGAACCCAAACCTAAACCGCTAACCGACCTTACCTCTAACGCGAACCGCTAGCCGAGCAGTAGCCGAGATCAAACACATTCTGTGGGAATGCACGGTACATTCTGTGGGAATGTACCGTGTTTGCCGCCGAATGTACCGTGTTTGATCGAATGTACCGACCATTTGAATGTATGTCTGTTGCGACTTTCGTTGGACCCGGATTAGTAATCCGATGTATGCGGGCCTCCATCGCACCGAGGGCCTCAAGGACAATCTGCTCAAGGAGAGCTACACCGAGTACAAAAAGGTCATCAAGTCCCTTCAGAAACATCCGGGGAAAGCCAAGCAACAGCAGAAAGCGCAGGAGCTGGAGAAGATACTAAATGAGAATGGGCTGTGGCTCTGTGGCTTCTATAATCGTAAGTCCTTTTTCCCTGCTCATTCTTTTAGCGTTGACGCATCTTAAAGAACCCTTCCTTGCGGACGCCAAAAAAGGCCAGACTGTTCTACTTCAGTTGTCCAGTAATAATACACTCGCTCGTCGCATGGATACACCGTTGCATCATTTCAACACATCAGGAAAAACGGACTTGGCTAGGTTGCGCTCCGTAGCCGTGGTAGCATGAGTATCCTGGTAGACTAGTCCCCTAATATGTAGCACCCAGTAGCAATCAGCCAATGCTCAGTAGCAGCTGGTAGCAGCTGGTAGCAGGGAGGTAGCACCTTTGTAGCCACAGTATCAGCGGTAGTTTGTACTGAAAGGACACAGAAATGCACAAAATTGACCATGGAGAAAACAATGTATTCAAGTTAACTAATGGACATCAAGATGTATCTATATTCTGGCCCACGGCACGCCGATCTAATATATCATTCAGGTACGGATCCGGGATGAAAGAATAACGCAACTTACCACGTAATTCTATTTCGCGATTTGACACCGGCAGCATAGTCGGAACTGAACGACCATATAGAAGGGGGGCGATAGAAGTCCACAAAGTGAGCAAGAGGCTTGGCGACGTTGGCATTTTGGAATTATTGATGACGGGATTGTGGACTTGAATAGAACTGGTGGAGAGCTCAAATCTTCTGACATTGTGGATGGATTGAGACCTTGAAGACTTGAATGAATACTTGAGCGCCGCTGAGAGAGAGGCTTGATCCATAGGAGTTGGAATGATGTGTTGCCGTAACGGCGGCGATCATTGACCGAGACGAGGAGCCACGTCAACAGTATGTAGAAATTGGGTGCGCGGGAGGAGCCTGAGGGAAGCCGAGGAGTAGGGTGGGGAGTGGGGTATTCAGTGTATGAGCACCGACTTGGCCAGGCCTTGGATGTGGCTCCTCGAGCACGAAGGTAGATGTTGGCGGTGTGTTGGCAGGGCGCAAAAGGGCCAAGGATCAGGCAGTAGGACTTGCATGAGTAAGACATAGCTCTGAGAGAGTGCTGGAGGGCTTGCGAAGGCACAACTTGCGCAACGGGCGAGGGAGATGGGGGGAAAGGAAGAGAAAATGCCAGCGGTGCGATCAAATTTGATACCAACATCACGCAATGTGCACGTGCCGGCGGAGTTTGAAACGACTTAGAAGATTTGGAGAAAGTTCGAAATAAATGTCAACTCAATATTTTGACCGGTCTTCTCCAAATTCAAGGGGGAGACTTCTACGGCTCATAATACTTCGATGAGCCCTACTAAACATGTTCTGGTTTGTGGCCTTTCTACCGGTAACTACTGATCCGCGGCGATGGCTACACGCGCTACCGACTGACAGGTGTCCAGCAACCGAACGCTACCAGCGCTACCGAGTCCACACGCGCACGCTACTGGGGCTACGAGGGCTACAAAATTCTGGCCATCCTACCTACCAAAACGGTGTTTCCTGATGCAACATCGCACGTACCCTCGCTGCGTCCAAAGACCCCTAAGACCGGAATGG
>JARKIB010000823.1:0-22596 GCA_029378385.1 Mycena metata | reverse complement strand
TACAGAGGTTCCGGGAGCTGTAAAAGCTGTACGGAATTGGCAATATACCCAGCCTAGGCCCCCAAGATGGTCAGCTAGCTGACTGTCTGGCAAGCCTAGCGCACGATAGCACCGGCTAGCTCGCCGTAGCGGAGCTGCACGGACCAGTTTTTACTCATTTCACTTTACCTCATCTCTTTCTCTCAACTAGTATAAAAAGGACATGTAAATACCGCTGAAGACCAGTTCATGCCCCGCTCATCGTTACGACGATAAGGGTGTGCTCAGGCCTAGCTAGCGGAGATAAAGTATCTTCTTCGTTTGTAAAGTCTATAGAAATCGAATCAGTGTTGTTGGATCCACGAGTAACTGTGTGAACTAATAAGCAAAGACTCGCGTTGGGAGCTTGTGAGCGGCAGCGACCTCCACGTATAAATCGGGACCGAGCGCACAAAGAGAAAGTTTGAGAGTTGTCGTTGACTTCGTGGTGGACTTCGCAAGGGCTACGCATTGGGTGACTAGGAAACGCCTCCCGTAAAACGGACTACGACCAGCACAGCACTTTGGTAGAACTCCTTGGTCGATTCATTGGCCGATTAACGAAACTTGAGTGAGCCCTCTAGGTCCAGTATAAGCCCAAGTGTTAAGGAAAAGAGCTTAGATTCAAGGTTCTAAGTCGGCACCCAAATATCTGTTGATCTGGGATCGTCATAGAGGAGAGAATAGCTGGCGCAGCATAGTCCGTAACTGGAAGTTTTCAGAAGACGCTTTATCACCTCGCCTAGGACGACGTAGCAATCTACGTCCGCTTAGTAAAAACCCTTTTTACCCCAACCCGTTCATTCCAGTCCCTTGGAAAGACTTGTTTCGGTCAAACGGTTGAGCTAGCTCAGAGATTGAAGTGTTTGTTGGGATAGTTGAGGCCATAAATCATCGCTAGTGCACTAGGGAATCAAACCAGCAGTCGCATACTACGACTCGGGACCCGAACTCACTAGGAAGACGCGCTAGTCTTAGTGTTATAATCATAAGGGGATTGGTGTGGTGTGTTAGGTTTTAGGTGTGGTGTGTTAGTGTTCAAGCTAGCCCATACTTTAGCTTAGCTAGCCTCAATTCACTGTCAGCGCAGCTTGCCCGTTTCAACGCAGTTATGTACATTGCTCTAGAGACCCGATACAGATCTGCAGCTTGATAAGCTAATTGGTGTGCCTTTCTGCTGGTGGCTAAGGAACTTTTAAAGTCTCCCATCTGCCATCTGGAATCAGCCATGCGCATCAGGGCCAGGTACTGCCCGTTGCTATCCCCGATGGAGCTTGATAATGCCAGTGCCTTCTCCAGAAATTTCAAATGTTGAGAATTAGGTTGAGAGCCGAAAGAATTTGCACCAGCCACTGTATAGAACCTAGCTGCTGATAGATGTGAGCAACATTGCAAGGAGGATGAATAAGGCAACCCACCCTCAAGTATTGGATCATGCAGGTGTTGAAGATGAGATAGGCCTTGAGTGACCAGTTCGTGATTATCTCCTCGGTTGAGGGACTCCAGACATTCAGTGATGTAAAGCACATTTATTTGGTGATTGCATAAGTGAATGGGAATCTTGCCCAACAGTGTTGTTTTACTATTCCTTGTAAGCCGAAAGAAGGAGTTCAAAGAAAGTACAGATTGTATGGTCTCAGAAAGATCGGGTGACCCTGGGTGTAATCCATGTTGCAGAACCTCCTCCAGGTTGGCAAGGTTAGCAGTTATCCGTGGAAGAATAACCCCCAGATGTGTGCCATTGTGCTTCTGATACCAGGCCAGAAGGTGATGGAGAGACTTCCGAATGGCTTGTACCAGGGTTTCAGAGGGAGGGGAAAACTGCTGGATGTGCTCCCTTATAGGCACAAGTGATCGGAGTCGGCTCTTGGTGTCCTTGTATGCCAATGAGGTTGCAATCAGTACAGATCTGCATGCCTGTATATTGCAAATGGGAAGGTTGCTCTGTGTAAGTTCTGCATCTGAAAGTCCATCTGGGAGAATTGAGAGCAGGCGAAGCAGCTCTCTAGCTCCAGGGGTTATACGTGGGCTGGAATATGAGAGGGAAATTGATGCATCAAGATTAGAGGTCCTATGCTGGCCTATAGAAAGGGCAGCAGTCTTCTCAGCCTTCCAGCGAGTCAACACATTGTCAATGCCTTCATGGTCCACGAAATGGGCCATGAGTTCGACTGCTAGGGGCATGTTTTCTGTAAATGCCAGAAGCTGAGCCCTCTCCTTGCTGACATGTGGATCATCGGTTATCTCTTCAAATACTTGCTGAGAAGCTTCATCTGATAATGGTTGCAGAGGATGCAGAAATGGTGGTGTCCAGAGAACCTGGCATGGTCGCTCTGAGCCCCTCATAGTGATCTGTTGTCTAGTCAGCACCACAACAAATGAATTTAAAGGAGGCCTACCATGAGGGCAAGATGTTCCACATCAGCAAGCAGAGAGAGGAAATTTTCCACTCCACCACGTGACTGTAATAGGCTCCCATGGTGTTTCCAAATTGTCCAGAATTAGGAGACATGGCCCTGTCTGCTGTGCAAAGTATCGAGCTATAGGTTTGGTAAGGTCTTTGCTGGGTTCCAGTCCAAGGTGGAGGCCAATTAGTGCAACCAGTTCAACTGCTGTGGTTGCAGCCTCGGCGCTAACAAAGAATTTATGCTCAAATTTAGCACAGGTGTCTGTGTGATGGAGAGCGGCCCTTGCAAGGGATGTCTTGCCCATGCCTCCTCCTCCCAGAATCGCTATCCTGGGTCCATCATGGGACAGGATTTCCATAATGTGCTTCAGTTCAGAGTCTCGACCATAGAAAATCTTGGGTCTGGAGGGCAACAAGGAGAACGAATTGGAGCTTCAAAGATGTTATTTCAACTCAGAATCATCAGGGGGAGAAATGTTTCACCTGAGTTGAGAATCATTGACCTTCTTATAGAACACCTAGTTGGAATTAAATTTACTCTTATGCTTGCATCAACAACAAATATCCTTACCGATGAGGACCTATCAGATATTGTACCATCGGAAAGTGTTTCAACGAGCTCGAGTAAGTCCTTGTGCATATTCTCCGCTTCACGTTGTATTTGAATTACATTGTTCAACATTGTAAATCCTGTCTGAACCTAAATGCAGTGTTGGCAATGGCTGCGAGATATCTTGGAAATATTCTCATACCTTGAAGCTCTCAATGGCCTGGTCCAATCCTGTGTGGCAGCCTTTGAGCAGTTTATTGGCTTCACTCTGCCGAAAGAACTGTCTGATCTTGTTGCCATCTTGTTGAATCTCAATAAATGTGTATATCTTGTGTAGAGTGCCAGAGGGAATTATTTTAGTATGAGATACCTTTATAACCAATCTAGGATCAACGTACACTGTGAACTCTGCAATTTTGTCAAGAACGGACGGCAGAAGGGACCCAGCAGTTTCAGCCTTCAGGTGTAGATGGATAATTGGATAGAGCACTTGATGGATGCCCTCCACCAGTTCAAAGCACTCATCCTTGTTTCTCTTGACATTCTATGACCTTCAATCAGCCCCGTGATTCTTATTTTCCTCATGTTCATACCTGGATTCCAGCAATCAAAGCTTGAACGGTCTTGACAATTGGCTGAATAAATGGGAGTCCAAATACATCATTGAGATCCTCAAGCAAGGTTACTGCAGGGGTAAGACAGGCAGTGAGTTGATGGATGCGAGCTTCGGTGGCAGGATCCTGGCGAGGCATTTCGGAAAGAGGTGATGGGAATCACTTACACTTCCCGCTTATAGAGGGCATTTGAGGCAGTGTGATCTGTACCCCCAATGTTGGAATTCCGAGTCCATCGCTCACTATCCCCGACACCGCATCCAGGCACACATTATCTGCTATGTTGAGTTCCTGGGTTTATCATGGTCAGCTTCGCATTTTGTCCCTTTGTACCTTACTTATGCTTCAGTTGTTCTAATTCCCTCCCTAGTTAGTGATATTGGTTCCTGATGAGTTCTATATATTACCTAGTAGCTCTCAAATAAATCCCCTGTGCATTTGCGAGGGTCTTCTGCTATTCCCGAGTAAAGGCCGTGGCTACCTTTATTTCAACGCCCAATACCTCCCATCTTTGCTGTGTTCCTCAGACTTCTGTTGTAGCCTCTCCACAGGGTTGCATTGGAGTTAATGTCATCGGGCATCTCTGGCAAGTGTAAAGGTGTCGGCCAGACACAAAACACTAAGGGCAAGGTCACACCAAGTCAACAAGACCATAGTGTATTCGGCGAGCGACGAGAAGCGAGCACGAGCAAAGGACGAAACAGGATGGTAAAAGACAAAGTAGACTAGATTATGTAAGGTCCGGATCGGTCCGTAAACCCGACAGGTTTACAGCAAGCCGCCAGTGTCAACCTGTGCATTGTAGCACTCTGTAGAATAGTCAGTAGCATTGTAGACTATGATAGAATATTTCTATGACTCCAGTTTGACTCGCCGAGGCTGTCCGCCTCATCAAACACTTCATAAACACAACCGGTTTTGCTTGCCTTTTTGGGAGGTGCAAACTTTGTTTAAGTACATGTATTCTGCACTACAAATCTAAGAGAATCTTATCCCTAACTCTCATCTTGTGTCATCTGTAAGTTTGTTTCCTTCAACACCAAACACCTGCGCCATTAGATTATGGGCCCCGGCTCACACTTATAATCACATTACAACTGTCAGCGACACTCAAATTCCATTCAACTACCCGACAACACAGTAGACTGTACTAGAATCATTACACACACCCTCAACCATGTCAGAGCACTCTTTTACTCGGATTGAGCTCCTCAATGAGAACTGGATGCCATGGAAGTGTCGCATATTGGCGATACTCCGCGACAATGAACTCGAGAGTTACGTTGATGGCACCGAGGCCTACCCGATGCAGCCAACTGCAGCCGAGAAGAGAGAGATCGCTAAATGGAAGAAAGGTGACGGAAAGGCCACGAGCAAGATTGAGCTTGCCTTGGGAAATTCCCAGATGGAGACAGCGGCACAAATGTGGATGCCTCTTTGCACTGAAGGAAACGAGGTCAGGTTGGGATACTGTACTATTACGACCGAAGGTTCACGCCATGTCACCCGTCACCTCAAAGGTTCACTGGGATCAAGGTTCATTGATCGGCAATTACGGGAAATTTCCATAATTGGACAGTCGGCACGCTCCGGCAGGGGCCGGCCGCGATTTTTTTGCCTGTTTTTGCCCCTATTTCACGCCAAAAATCAAAATGTCACCGTCACCCATGCCAAATTGGTTCAGTTCACAAGCCCCTATCACCCGTCACCTGAACCTTTGGTCGTAATAGTACAGTAATGTCGTATCGGCGGAGACTATACCGCACAGTTGTCGAGGAAGGTGCCAATATCCCAGCTCACATCACGGAGCTACATTCTATCCAAGAGCAACTGAACACGATGAGCAGCCTGATATCAGATCAGGAATTCCTTATAGCATTGATTACCTCACTCCCAAAATCTTGGGATCAGTTCACGAGCTCCTACCTGGCGGCAAATCACGGCGAGTTAACCGGTAACCCCGCGTTAGCCAATGTACCTTCTCCCGGTGGGCCAGCAAGCCTTGTCACTGTCAACTTATTAGAGTTGGTTACCCTCATACTTGAGAAGTACCGACGTCAGAAGGAGAAAGCCGGAGAAACTGGAACGGGATCATCAGCATTGTTTAAACGAGTCATAGTACTCACCAGCACAGCCGGTCAAACACCAACAGTGAGTGTCTTAATTGCAGGAAACAAGGCCATATGGCAAAAGACTGCTGGGCAAGGGTGGAGGCAAAGAAGGTCAAGGCCCGAAGAGTGGTAGAAAAGCTAAAGGCAAGTGGAACAGTAAGAGGGAGGGAAACTCTGCGCACTGTGGCGATAATCAAGGAGAGCCCAAAGATTAAATTTCTAAGGGCGGGAGTTCGAGGAAGTTAAAAGAAAAGGTAGGGATTAGGGCGCTGTCAACAGCAGGGACGGCAAATCCCTGCAGGGAGAACCAAGTGAATGCGTAGGGATTCCGGGCCGGTCGAGGGAGTTTTGAAAAGGTTGTGTCATCGAAAAAGAGCCAGCAAATTTATTTCAGCAGGAGGGAGCGTTTTCTATCAAAACCGCCCGACGCCCCCACGTGACCGGGAGTTTGGGTGCACTTCCGCCACAAAAGCGTGGATAGTGTATGCAATATGGAGTGGATTGGGATAAAAGAAATCAGGGACGTGGTGTTCATGTATTCGAAGACCATATCAAGGCGGCAGGCCAACATCTATCAAGGGCGTCGGGGAAATATGGAAACAGTGCAAAAATTAGTACCTTTTTTGGGGAGGTGAAGATTAATTCTGGGAGGATGCAATAATCGTGCGCTTACCGTAAGAATTTGTGAAGGTATGTACTTTGATAGGCCATCGACCTGGATACCTCTTAAAGTTCAAAACCGACGGGCAAAACCTCGTTTTCCGATGACAAACCGGGAGGTGTGGGGCAGTTTCAAAGGAAAAGCCCTCTGGAGCTTATGCGTAATTTTCCACAGGAAGGAGACACATTCAAGTGGTAATTTTTGGTCAGAAAATAACTTAGGACTGCATCTTTCGATTAGTATTACTTATGGGACATGTTTCCTTGGTAGCAGGGCTAGGTATTTAGATTTACAATAAGCAGCTGGGAGATGCCTGGAATAGCACTATTGACCCCAAATCCCTGCTCTCCCCTCCGTTCCCGCCCCTTTTAATTGCTCACTCCTTGCAAACGAGGATATACAAGAGGTTACGTACACACACATCGAGGAGGACTCGTAGTGATGTGCCGGCCTCGGCTTGGCCTGAAGGCCGGGGCTTTGGCCCGCTTTCGGGGGCTTGGGCTTTCCAAAATCCCAAGCCAGGCCGCCTCCCTCAGGCCCGGCTCGGCTTGGCCTGGCTTTGGCTTAAGCCGGGGCGTTGGTTGAATTTTTCCCAGTTGCTATTCAGTGAGTATTGATTACTTTACTACGGCTGCATAGGCTTGTAAGAGTGCTTTGGTGCTCATTTCATGCTGTTGGCTTCATGGTAGTTGCTCCTGGACGTTGGTGGGCGATGTGAAGGCCTGGGTGATGCCATCAGTTGAACTGTTGAATGAGATCCTCGACATTGTAAGCAAACCAAGCGTAAATTTGGATATCATTCACACCCCGAGTGACAGAAATGACAGCTTGAGCTCAGGGGAGCATGCGAGGCTGAGCGCAAAGCCGGCTGACTAAGGAGTGCAGCGACCGATCAGATCAGTTCCCTTCTCTCCTCGCGCACTCTCGACCATTTTTCGGGGTGTGAACTGCGTTATGTTTTCTTCCCTTTCTCGTCGATATCATCACATCCTCCGCCATGGCTCCCGGAAATCCTGGAATCTCGGGCCAATCCAGCCCATTCATCGGTCCTAATGGAGCCCCTATCCGAGGCGTTGCGAAAGGGAGCATCGTTTTGTCGCCCGATACCATCGATGTCTTTCGACGAATGGAGGCGGCACGAGAGAAGCGGAACGATAGGAAGGCAGAGAGAAGGGCAGGGGGAGAGAAGGACGTTTCAGACGATGAACTAGATGAGTTGGCGCCTTTCCTCATGGTCGTACCTTCCGGTGAGAAGTCCGGGCGCGGCAAGACTGGGGATACTGCTGTCCAACAGGAAACTGTTCCTAGTCTTCCTCATCCTTCGGATACGCTCCTTTTCGAGGACTCTGTTGCCGAGAAGAGTTCCTTCAAGGCCCACGACGACAGCATTCCGGCTGCAGTGTTTTCATTGGCAAAGAACGGCATATCACCGCCGTTGACCTTGTTTTTGCCGGGCTCACTCGAGCGTATTCGCGCAGGAAACGTGAAGACAGTGAAGCACGGCACTGGCGAGACGACGAAGGTTACCGTCATCGATGTGTCGGAATTCCCCGACGAAGAGACCTTGGACCAGGCCAGCTTCCAGACTTGCTACAACACATTCCTCACATTCTTGCAAGGTGCTTCCGGTCCGCGGGTTTATGGAGGTTTCACAGAACACTACAACCGCATGCTCAATGACCCGGGGCTTCCTATTTGGTTCGTTGCGTACCAGCAGTTCGACAAGAAGATCCGCGCCCAATTGTTCACTAAACCCTACATCATCGACGTCCGGGATTCCGAGTACCGTGATGCCCTCCAGGCCGCGAAGAGCTCATTCCTCATGGCGAGCGGTGACTAGGGCAAGGACTCTGATCCGTTCGGGGTCGTGCGCTCGGGAACAGAGCGGCAGGAGCGCCGGAAGCCCTATGAGCGGGATGAAGGGCCGCACTCGGTGCTTTGCTTTCGTTGTGGGCGAATGGGACACAATGCGGTCAGGTGTTCGGAGGCTAACCCTAGCAAGCACGGCCGCAATTTTGTCATAACCGCGAGCCGCGAGGGCCTCTTCCGCATTCACGATAACCGGCCGGTCTGCATGTGCTTCAATTGTGGGTCTTGTGACGCCTCCGGCAACAACCACGCTATCTACATGTGCTCCCTTTGCGGTGATCCCCTTCACGGTGCGGTCGACTGCATTCGCAATTAGATTGCGGCGTCGGCATCCACCTCTCCAACTTATACTTCGTCTTTTATCTGTTCTTGCCTTTCCGATATTATTATGGTGAGTCGTCAATCCATTTTCGTTGACAGACCGTTCTTTAGGCACCGCGCTGCGCGGTGGTATCGTGCTTCGCCGTTTATATGGCATCTCCATTGCACGCCCATTTGGCGTTTGTCCACCACCCTCGGGGTGTCTTGATTGCACACCCATTTGGTGTTTGTTTACCGTCATTGCGACATATCCATTGCACGCCCATTTGGCGTTTGTTTAACGTCATTGCGACGTCTCCATTGCACGCCCATTTGGCGTTTGTTTACCGCCCTCGGGGCGTCTCGATTGCACACCCATTTGGTGTTTGTTCAATGTCATTGCGACATCTCCATTACGCATTCCTAGCAGCGTTTCTCGGGGACATCCAGCTGGTGTTGTTATGTTTGCAGATTTGTTTCCCCTTACTCTTTATGCATTCAACTGACCTGCTTTGTTTCTCCAGTTTATATTTCGTCGCCGATCCGCACAACTTTATTCTTACAGCCAATCACGTTGTCTGGGAGTCACTTTCCGGTAGATGAGTCGCTCAGTTATCTTTGGTGGGTTGTCGTTCTCGGATGCCGACGTTCGGTCATTTCTTTCCCTTGGTTTGTGGGAGTGGCCATCCGAGAGCCTCACTCACAGAGAAGCCGAAGGTTACGGTCTCCTCTTCCCAAAGATCTCTGAGCGCTTCCTATGCTCCCTTGAATTCCTTGAGAGTCGAACAACTTAGTTAGCCACCGATATGGATGACCTTTGAGCTCTCCCAATGCCCTTCATAATGACCCAAAAAAGCCGGGGCTTTTCGGCTCGGCTTCGGCTTGAATAAGTGGCAGGCCGGGCCCCAGGCCCCCTCAGGCCGACCGTTTGGCCCGGCTTTGGCCCGGCTTGCCGGCCAAAAAAGCCCCGGCTTTTCGGCCTGAGGCCGAAGCCGGCACATCACCAAGGAGGAGTAACACATTCTCATCAAACACGACACATTGTAAGCAGGAGGACACATTTCTATCAAATGTGTTGCTTTTGATTCACTTACCTTTTTAGAAATTGTGTTGCTAATGGGTCTCGGCGAATGCCGCGGCCAGTGCCGCGTGCCCCATCGTCGGTTTTGCCTCTTCCTTCCTTTTCACCCCCACCATCCTCGTCAGTCCTCTTCGGTGGACACGGGCGCGCCCAATGCCATCCGCTGACCCCGGTCATCCGACATCGAAACCCCCAGCCACTGATCTCGCCTTCCTTGAGTCTTGACAGGCCTCCTCCCGGTGATTGACGGGTTTTTTGGAATTGTGTGTGTCCAGCCGTCTCCCCCATTGCTGTCCCATTTAACCGCGAGGAACCATAGAAACATGACGACGCAGCAAGCAATTACCGTTGCTGGAGCGTTCTCAACACGTCCAACCGCGTCTCCGGCGGACCAGGAGTGCTCGCTGACGGAATTTCAGCTCCCGAGGTTGCTGATTTTTGCGACTAGGTACGTGACTTTTTGTCATCTTCCGACTGGTGGATGCGCTGCCACAGCGAGAGGCTTCAGCGCGCGGCCGGGACTGTCAGCGTTGGTCTGCGCAGCTGAGCAAAGCACAGACTCGGATTCGGGGTCCAAGGTACGGGGGAAGATATTTATCTGTGTATGGTCCCTAGCTCTTATTCGAATTAAATCGAGCTCTTGATTCACCCATTCAACTCCATTCCTTTTGTTTGAGTCCCGAAATGCCGTGTTACCCAGGGGAAGGGTCGTGTGTGTTATCCGCGCAAGTTCCCGTCCTACGAAGTTGTTGAACTTTCAATATCTTCCATAATGTGTTGCATCTCAGCGCAAAGGTGACACATCGAGGGAAAATGTGTGGCTCGCCATTAAAATGTGGTGGCCTTGATGGAAATATGGTGCTTGTGAAAATGTGTGTGTACAGTCGCTAACCGGGAAGCGCAACATTTAGTTGGCGCCGCCTATATCTCGTCCATTTCTGGACCAAATTACGCGCGCCAAAGGGCTAAGTGACTCATAAGGTTCTGAATCCCAACCTCCAATTCATTTCTCGGGGTTTGAGCACTTGACGGGCCCATACGGCGTCGATCTTTCTGGGAGGCCAAATTTGGTCAAATAACGTGGAAGCGCAACAAGTTATGGTCAATAGTTGAGGCCAATGCAGTACATATTTTCAGCCAAGAAAATTCATGAGCATTATCTCCAACCCCAAAAACATCTTTACACACTCAGAGTTGTAGATTTCTAGCTTCTAGCACTCAAGCGCCATCACCACAATTGATGCTTGTCAGATGGTCAGTTTTACATGGCTCGTTATGGAGCTATACTTGGGTTGCTTGGCTAGATATTTTTTATGCCATGTGGTACGATGCCCTAATACGTCCTCAGGAGTTTTCAACCCAGCGGCACCACCAGATGGTGTCAAAGGACTTGAAAAACCTTGAAATTTGACCATTTTCCCCGTATTTGCTCAATGAAACTCGTATTTCTGGGTCGTCGTACATGTTTTGGCCCTCTAGATGTGTCCTATCGTGCTCAGCGACCTCGAAAACAGGGGTATATGGTCCGAGGACGGTCCAGCCGTGCTTGTAAGCTGTTTGTTTGGCGATGTTGCGCTACGTGGTGTTGTTGCGCTTCCCGGTTAACGACTGTATCACACGGTCCAAAAAATCTGTGTGTGTCCCCCCTCCTTGCGTCCCCTTCCTATTCCCCCTTCTCAGCCCGTCGTCCAATCCCGCGACCGTTGGCGATCACCGCGCGTGCTGCTGCCGCAGTCGAGCACGATCCGTGGCCGGTCACTCGACACGTTCACAAGGTGCCCGTCTGCGGCTCCCCACTCCCACACCACATCCATCTCGCTCCTACACCCCGCTTTCTCATATACACCGCCCATATTCCCCCACCTTCCCTCGCGTTACACCCACTGCTATATGCACAGCGACGTACCAGCGCCGGTTTCTCGTCTCGGTACTAACCTGATTTCCTTTTTAGGAAAGAGCAAATTTACAGATACGGCGACCGACACCATCGCTGGTACAGTGGTACTGCACGACGCGCCGAGGAATCAGCGCGCGCACATCCATAGCGGCATCTGCAGAGGGTGAGTTCTTCTACGCGTTGCACCCGCTCCCTAAATTCTGACCCAGCGCTTCTTCGCGCGAGATCACTCCCATTCCTGGTCCGCTCATGTATCGGCACCCGCAAGCTTCCCCTCAAACATCTTCGTCCGCGGATGCTCCTCCCTGTCGCGCGCACATCCCTCGCGCGCGGGGGCACGCGGGAGTCAGTGGTTGCTGGCTAGGATAGTTAAGGCCGGCGTCGGACCGAGGCGTTGGGTGGGTACACATATATTTTCCCTGCGTTTCCTTTTCCTCGACTGACTTTTTTATACATTGCCCTCCATTAGTTGTCAGCCATTGTTTCGTCAGAGCCTGAACGCCCAGCCAAGACGACGAGCGCGCTCCAAGCCAAAGTACTAGAATTGGGTATCGCGTAATGGACAAGCACGTTCTCTGCACCCCACAAGCAATCGTTCAACTCCAAGCCTTGCTCTTCTCGTGCCCGCCGCTCATGCTGAAACTGTTTCAGGTGTTTCCGTCGTCCCATTCGTCGACATGCGGCTCGTCGGCTTTGGTTCCAGGCTTTATTGTTGTTTTCTTGGAATTCTGGGTGCGTGCTTCCGTATGGTGCCACGAATAAATTTCTACTCGTTGAATCTCAATATTAATGCAGACATTCTCACTTACAACCTTGAACTACGTGTGTAGCGTGTCTCATGCGAAATTTGGCATGTTAAGTGACCAATTTCATCGGATGAAGCAGCGAAGTGAACTCGCGTGCTAAACTCGGCATCAAGCATCCTCGGTAATTGTTGAACAATTCTGCGCAATTGCGGCAAGCATGCGGCAAGTCAACGGCAAGTAGAGAACATTTGATCTGGCTTTGAGGGGATAGTAATAAGATGAAGCCATGTCGAATTTTCTCGACCATTTCCTCGTCATAAGTGCCCAAGGAATAGAGCGCGAGGGAACGTATGCGACTCTATACTCATTCAGCATTGTCTTGCACTTGACTCCTCGAACCAAAGACTACTTGAACGGCAGTACTTCAAAACGAGCAAGGATCCACGTCATTGCGCGAATAGGGCCTCTTCCGTCACGATTCGACCTTTCTTGGTTCCTCAACTCGGGTGCTGTTACCCTCTCGTCTGCCTCGCAGTTCGTGAAGAACACAGTCACTGCCGGTTTCAATTCAATCAGGGATGTCAAATTTAAGACGTGACTTTGGTGGAAGGTTCAAGTATTGCTTCAACGGTTTACGCCAGCACTTTTAAACTAGACTCCTAGACTCAAGCCACAGTCGACCTCAACTTGAACCTTATCGATTCTTGTTGTAGTAACGCTAACAAATCTCCATTTATTCATCCATAGGTCATCGGCAACAACCTTCCCCTTAGCGCCGATTTGACTCCGCATTGTATATTACGCACAACTCGGAATTAGATCCCCAGAGACATTCAATTCACCTACACCCGTGGTCCAAGGGTGCTTACCCGGTTCTCTCAGTGGCCCATATGGACGTGGTATTTGAAAATTTATGAAGCCATCTAGTGGGCCTTACACTCGGGCATCTAGGCGATGTCGAAACTCCACTCGGTATTCTTCGTCCCGGGGCCATTTTTTTTTTTTGGGAAGGGCATATGCTGTTCAGTCGCTCAGTTTCTAAACTAAGTCTCGCGATGCGGAAACCCAAGTTCAACGAGGCTCGCGGCGTTTAGATACCCTAAGTTCCTCCATGGTAAGTACATCTCACGATCGAGGGGTTCAAAGTTGAATTGACTGGAGTCTATTTTGAACTACCTATCTTTGGGCCTCGACTCAAGGGTTCGACATCCACATGCCTCGTGTTTCCGCCTTGCTCTGGTTAGTATTCATTCCCCCTTGGGGCAACCCATCTATCGACTCGGACTGACTTCAAGCTCGCTCCGCGGCGCCCTTCGCCACCACATGAAGAGCTTACAGGGATATTCAACGCCTTCCACTCCCAGGCGCAAATCCACGTCCGAAGGCTCACTAACCAGATCCAGGGAACGTCTCAGCACTGAGATTGAACAAGTGTGAGAAGAATCGCTCATACAGTTGAAATACTGCAGCACATAAATATATAGACCGCACTGGAATACACACGTCTTCATCAGGTATCCTGCAGGCGGGGCAAATGAAAATGTTGAACTGGAGTATTTGTCTCGATCCTAAGTTTCTTTTCCACTGCACCAAAAAAAAAGAAGAAAAAAAAAATTGCATGGTCTAACTAGGGAGACTAGGTTTCGAACGCGTTAAGAACCCGGACCTGGAAAGATTTGATGGCAGTGAGTTTTTGATATCCCCATGTCCGTGTCCCGACCCGACAGCTCCACGTTCTTGATTCTCCTGACAGACGGGAAAACGGGAATATCAAGAGTCGATCCGATCCCGGACATTTTTAGCTTTCCGCAGTGTTAATGGTTCGGTATCATCATCAAGATGCAGCAGATGTGAGGAGACAAAAAGATGTTCCCTCACAGCCGTCCCTCACAGCCGAAAAATTCTCCCCCAGACGCATCCGAAAGATGGTGGGCAAAGATAGCTCGAACCATTTGCGCACAGGTTTTTAACCGGTTTATGTAGATTTTGAACAATTCGCGGGGCAGGGAATTGTTCTGGGCTCAGGGCTGTCGTGAAGATGGCAAAACCGGGTCGGTTGGAATCGCAGAGAACCTATATGTGCCTACTACTGACGATCTCCGACTTCACCAAGTAATGATGATCTCCCGCTACCCCGAGTCAAAGAATCCCGTATCAGAGAAAGAAGGAGCCTATCACTGATTGAGGCACTGCGTTAAAAGTAACAAGCCGTGCCTTTGCTTCGCTCTAGCCTAGGTGGATGGGGAGAGATAAATTTATCGTCGAAGCTATGGGTATACATAAACTCATCATTAACGAACAGGAAAGATTGGCCATCATAAGAGCTGGAAGGAAAACTGAGCATGGAACCAAATATCATTCAAGAACGAACAGCGACAGGACAACGGTTCGTAGCATTAACAGCGTCGAAAATTTGTGCAAAGAAGGCGAGTTCGTGTGGCTATCGATGGAACAGCTCATCGTCGAGCTGTATGGGGAAAGTTCGAGCTGACGGGTAAATCAAGATGTCAGTAGTGCAGGATTGCGGGGGAAAATAACATACCAGGAACTTTGTGCGTTCAAAAGACTCATGAAATTTGGACAGTCGTGCTAACCCCAGTCTATCAGTAGGGATGTTGAAGTCCAACGGAATAAATCTGAAGGGATGAGGAAGAGCGGACCAAACACACATCAGCACTCTGACTTGACTGATAATATTGAAGCGACATAACTGAGCCTTGAAAGTATCGAAGGACACACCCAGAATAGATTTTTTTTAGGCTAGATTAAAAGACCCTTAAAAAGAGCTTGCATTCATAGACTACTGTATCATAGTCAAAATAACAGGAGTTTCCACCGTAAAAAAGCCTATGAAAAGCGAGGATGAAATAAAATGAGGTTTACTTAAGTTCCGAGGTGATTTTATCGCCTGCACTACTTAAGATCCTCCTCAGCCGAACTTAAGTTATGCCGGAACTTGAGTTTCACTTGCGTGCACGCTACACCTTATATCGCTCAGCTCCCAACTCCAGTCGTGCCCACCACTTAAGTTCGCCACCGAAACTCAAGTTCTTTGCCACAACTTAAGTTCTGGTCCATTACTTCAGTTCTCACCCAGAACTTGAGTCTTGTCAACCACTCAAGTCCCACCGACAACTTGAGTTCTGCGCCTACGAATAAAAAAATAATAAATCTCAAATTGCTAACTGTGCATCGACAACCAGCTACTCCGTGCGGTCCAAGTTCGGCCGTTAACTGTAGTCATATCCAGGCCTCAGTAAACTACCGGATTGAACATCACGACGTACCACCAATACCAAGTGTCCCCGTCCAACAGTCATGAAGAAGAATAAGGGAGCTTATCGTGTTAAATATCCTTCAGATTTTCGCTATTGCCACCCAATTGCCACCACTAAAATGTGGTGAGCTTTTGAACAATCATGATGGACCTGCGCACGAACATTTTACTTAATGGGCGAGCATGCAAGAAAGAGAGACCTAGTGAGTCTGCAGGTGCTGCAGGAGCACGAGTGAGTTGTGGTAGTGGTGGCGTGAAGGCAAGTGGCGAACGGACGCCGAAGTTGAACAATGGGAACACAATAATGGGAATGATGCCATCAATTTACTGTGCTTAAAACGCCGACCTCGAGATGGCCATACCTCTCCTTCGACCATCTTCCCCCCCCCCCCCCCCACCACTCCAACTTCCGTGATTCTCCTCAAGTCAGCGACCTAATCCCCAGGCGACGGCCGACTCCGAGACTCGCCAGGTCACCATCACACCGCACGAAATTTGAACCTTGCCTCAACCTTGCAAGTCGACGGCTCACTTCATTGCAGTCAGTTTCTTTTCTCGCTGTCTACGGAGGGTTGCGATGTTGATGACTATTCAGTTGCGAGTACGTCCCAAAGAGTCCGGTCAAGGCCAAGGCCGGTGGATCGAGAAAGCGAGATGTCCACAGAACTCAAGTTCCGCATGAACTCAAGTGCATGCATAGCCAGAACTCGAGTCCATACACTGCATTTGGAGTCTTCGCCATACATAACTTGACACGGCGGACAACTGTTTGTCCTGTGCTGATTTGGCGCTGGATGTCCTTTGACACGGCTTCGCCGTGTCCTTTTCTTAACTCCGGCCGCTTTGGCCTTTCGGGGTTTTCCGCGGCCACGCTGCATCCACGCGTTCTCGGGGATTTCCGGCAGAAAACTGATCGCAATAATGATTTTGCGCTCTTGGACTGAGTATTAGTTCAAAACCTCCCAAATATTTCTGGTAAAATAGGCACTACTATAGGACACAGCACTGAGTAGAAGATTTGAAGGATAACACACAAAAACCCACCAAGAATGTGTCCCAAGTTGAAATAATGCCCCGTTCTGCTGCATTCCACTAACCCAACTCACATACAACTCAGCGGGAGCAATCTTGAGCCCCTGTAGAATGATATTGCATTTTCTTCCGACCCAATAGGGGGTGGAGGAGGGTGGAATGGTGGGTTTGAACATTGATGTGACCATTCCAAACTCCCCGGCAGCGCCCGGCACGATTTGAACCGTCACACTCACCTTGATGCACCCCCACAGCAGCCATTGCGGCCCCGTTTCTGGGCCTAGAAAAATTATAAAATCACTAGCTGGTGAGATATGACAGTCCCACAAAATCCTACCTGAATTGGCTCAGTGAATAAACTCGAGCCTTCAATTCTTCATGTTTCAGACCGGTTCCTGTCTAGTTTTTGCCACATTTCCCTCAGGTCTTTCTTGTAGCTTTGTACTATAGTAGTGCCTCTGTAATCTGGCAAGTTCCCAATAATATTTTACGACAAACTGAACTCAAGAGCTGCAAATCATTACTTAGATCATTTTCTACCGGAAATCCCCGAGAACGCGTGGTCGCAGCGTGGCCGCGGAAAACCCCGAAAGGCCAAAGCGGCCGGAGTTAAGAAAAGGACACGGCAAAGCCGTGTCAAAGGATATCCAGTGCCAAATCAGCAAAGGACAAACAGTTGTCCGCCGTGTGAGACGTCCCCGAACTTAAGTGCATTGCCAACACTTAAGTTCTTGGGTGCAACTCAAGTCCTAAGTACTATGCCCATTATGTATAAACTGAACTGAGATCTCAATAGCTCATTTGTGATCTTAAGTTCGCGTCTTGGGCATCTCAAGTTCGACGATCATGTATCTCAAGTTTTGCGTACGATTTTAAGTTTCCTTGGAACTGATAACTTAAGTTCTATACAACCTGGCAATACACAGTGTATTCCGTGCGTTGTAGTACGGGATAGAACTCAAGTCCTACAGAAACTTAAGTAGCGTGGGCGATAAAATCACCTCGGAACTTAAGTAAAGCTCATTAATTAGTTGAGTGGCCAGATTTGGGCAGACCCCGGCAGACCCGGCCAGATCGGATTCTCACTGGGTTTCAACAGTAAGTATCGTCTGCTTTGAATCATGGTCGACCTCAGGCAGGCTTCAAATGCAATATAGGAGGTTTCAGAATCAATTCCAAGTTGAATTTTCGCAGACCCGGGTTAAATTTTCACAATCACACCTACTCAGTATGATCACCTATTAAGGGGCCAATTTTAGAGCTATACTTACTGCTCAGTCGGCGTCCGGGCCTACCAAGATCATCCTTTCTGAACAAATTATATTCCTATATCATTTTGTACAGACTCTTTTCAGATTTAGAGGTCGCTATCCAGCCAAGTGTTATCCTGTATTGATCCGCAAATCTCCCAGATTCCAATCCCTTCAATGAACTTGAGTTGTTGCTCTGAGATTCAGGAAGTTGTTGAGTCCTTGCTGCATACGAAGTACATTTGAGTCTATCCGCCCTCACCCGAGTATCGAGACCTGCAGCTGGTCTCATCAATATTTGGGAGCAGTGCTACTGGACATTGAGTGAGGTAGTTCAAGGGTGGTGGATGACAGGTCGCTCCACGTGTGAAGAAGGCCATTGCTGAAGATTTTGGGATAAGGCTTTAAGCAGAATAAGTTACAAGTCATGAAGAGGATGGAAGGCCTTACAATCTGGATGGCAATGAAAGGAAACATCTAGTGAGAGTGAAGTTTAAGGTAGGAGGGAAATCACGCACTCCCTGGGGATGAGATGGTGAGGGACAGTGAGTGAGGCAAGGACAGGTGACAGAGGAAAAGGACACACATCCTAGAGATGATAAGGCAAAGGCCAGTGAGGGAGGTGAGGACAGGTGACAAAGGAAAAGCACGTACTCGCTAGAGATAAGAAGGCGAGGAACAGTGAGTGAGGTGAGGACGGTGAAACAGCGTGTCACTGAATACGCTGCCATCTGGCTATTATTTGCGCTTTTTAGCAATAGTCTGTCTAGACGCTACTAAGTAATAATACAGTTGTCTAGACGGGTCAATATACCTACTAGAACTCTGTTCGGTGGTACAAAGGAGAGTCAGAGTGAGCTCCGACTGCTGGCTGTAGTATTAGTACAGTGCTAGGCGCAGTTACAAGCGTTACACTGTGCGGAGTACACATACCAAGGAGGTCTATACGGGGTCTAGTACCTCAGAATGTCAATTACCCTATCAAAGGAACCAACGACTGCACAGGAAAGCCATAGTCTTCACTAGCAGGGCAAGCAACATGATATAGGGTCTGTCTAGACGAGTCGGTGCACTAAGCTACAGGCGTCTAGACGAGCATAGAACGACTCTATAGGTTGTCTAGATGGCAAAGTACCGCGTCTAGACAGTGCAAGGAGCTTAGGGATATAAGGAGGGGTCGCCCTAAAGTGCCCCTCTAGCCAGTCAGGTGACTAACGCGACGCGGTCAGCGTTGGGGCGCCACAAGCACATACATGACGAAAGAGTTCTTGTTGAGATGTAGCCATGGGCAGACGTACATATGTCTAGTCCGTGTGCTATCGGGGTATACGAGCGGATTGGTGAGCAGTCCGGTGTCGGGGGACGGAGTTTTGCAAATTACAAGGTTCGGGAGCTGTCTAGACGACCCGAACTGGCCATATACCCGAACTGGGCCCCCAAAATCATCATCTATATGACTTTCTGGCAAGCCCAAAGCCAGCATAGACCCGTTAGCCTTCCGAGGATGACCGCATGACCAGAACATCGGCCTGTTTTACTCATTTCTCTTTACCTCATCTCTTTCTCTCAGAATCGTATATAAAGCCTCATAAAATACCACAACAGACCAGTGTATGCCCCGCTCATCGTTACGACGATTTGGGTGTGCTCAGGCCACTTAGCGGAGATTAAAGTACCATCTCTCTCTGTGTAACAGTAGTCTATAAAATCGCAGCGTTGCTTGTTGGATCCAGAACATTTGTGTGAACTTATAAGCAAAGCTTCGCGTTGGGAGGTCGTGAGCGGCGACTGCCTCCACGTATAAATCAACCCCCCACGCACATTAGAAGGCTTGAGAACTGCACTAAGTGTCGCGAGTGGACTTTAGCAGGGCATCCGCATTGGGTGACCAGGAAACACCTCGCTAAAACCGACTACGCCTGGCACAGCACTTTGGGAGAACCCTGGGACAACCACCGGTTGTTTAGCTGTGTTGGAAAGTACTTTGAGGTCCTTAATAAACTCAAGTGTATGGAAAAGATCTTGGATTCAAAGGAGTCCGAGTCTGCCGCTAGTTCTCGAGAGGCTAGCTGTGCACCAGAGGCCGTCTAGACGAAGCAGCATAGCCCTTGAATGGGATTTTTAGTCCAAATCTGCACCTCATCGCCTAGGCACCTGTACTTCGGTACGATTCCTAGTAACAATCCTTTATATATAAACCTGTGCATCCTTCTCTGGAAGTCTTGTTTAGAAGCCAAGCAGCCAAGCCAACTAGTGTCTAGACGCTGCATTTTGAGACGTTTTGAACGCATAGAACAACTATACGTGCTCTAGACATCAGATCCGCAGTCGCATACTATGACTCAGGACCCGAACTCATCGAGGAAGACGCACTACGTCCCCCGTGAGTCAGTTTAGATAGGATTGGGTTGGTGTGTGTGTTTTTTGTGTGTGGTGTGTTAGTTGTTCAGCTAGCCCGCATTCAGAGCTTAGTTTAGCCCATTCCGTAGTCAGCGCATCTTGCCCGTTTCAGCGCTTCTTTTCTCAAATCTCCCCGTTCTCCACAACTCGCCAGTCCCGCACCAGGAAAGGCCACACCGAGCACGAGCCCAAGTTCCTCCCTATCCGCAAGGTTGAAGACCAGCTGGTCTTCGAGTGCGATTTCTCCGAGGCAGGCATCGTAAGTTCGCCGGCTTAAACTCCTTTTTACTTAAGCGACCTTTTGGCTAAAACTTTGTTTTAGCCCCCTTCAGCGTGCATCATCTGCACCATTCTCCTTATCGACTGCACTCGCATCGGCTTCGGGTCGTCCTGCGTTCAGTGCCAACTCCTGGACGCCCGCCTCTGCGACCACGCGAAGACCATCGAGGAGCTTATCATATTCCATGCGGAGATTGCACGGAACTACGCGTTGGCTTCCGACGGTGCGCTATCCACGCCCACTTCTACGTTCCTACTAACAGCTCATTTTCAGTCACCGAGGTGATCATCTACGAGCTCGTTGCGTCCTGCAAGCGTGCTCAGACCGCTGCCGCGCTCTACCGCGAGGCGTCTGAGGACCTCCGCACACGCTGAAACGGCGCAACACCAATGTACCGACATCTAGCTGCATTTTGCGATTTTTAGCGCTAGTTAAATGCAAGGCATACTAGGCTTCGAGTTGTAACAAGCTAGCTTTCTAATAGGTGCAATATTCCTATTGGGACTCTGTTTGGTGATATAAAGGAGGGTCAGAGTGAGCTCCGGCTGCTGACCGTAGTACAAACTTAGTGCTAGGCGTGTGAACAAGCGTTACACTAGGGGAGTATACGCATTAAGGAGGATTACTATGGTCTAGTACCTCATAGTGTGGGCTAGCGCGCCAATAAACGACTTCCAGAGAGCACAGGATAACGAGAGTTACCAGCTAGCGTAAAGAGGAGAGACATACAAATAGCTAGTGTGCAGCTAGCAGAATAGCACTGAGCTAGGGGCCATGTTCCATAAATAACTTGGTGCTAGCTTCGGGTTTATCGGGCTAGCTGGCGATAGCGACGGCTAGGAGAAACTGTCGGCATGAGAATATGACCGAGTGATAGATCAGGTGATCGACGCGATGTGTTTGAAGGCAGCTAGCTGCACCAAACAAAATCAAAGAGATGCATTTCAGAAGAGATGGCACAATGCCTGAACGACTAGATGTTCAGTCCGTGCGGAGACGGAGGATTGGTGAGCAGACGATGGCGGGAATGGTTTTTCCGAGTTGTTTTGCAAATACAGAGGTTCCGGGAGCGGTACTGCCGTACGGAATTGGCAATATACCCAGCCTAGGCCCCCAAGATGGTCAGCTAGCTGACTGTCTGGCAAACCTAGCGCACGATAGCGCCGGCTAGCTCGCCGTAGCGGAGCTGCATGGACCAGTTTTTACTCATTTCACTTTACCTCATCTCTTTCTCTCAACTAGTATAAAAAGGACATGTAAATACCGCTGAAAGACCAGTTCATGCCCCGCTCATCGTTACGACGATAAGGGTGTGCTCAGGCCTAGCTAGCGGAGATAAAGTATCTTCTTCGTTTGTAAAGTCTATAGAAATCGAATCAGTGTTGTTGGATCCACGAGTAGCTGTGTGAACTAATAAGCAAAGACTCGCGTTGGGAGCTTGTGAGCTGCAACGACCTCCACGTATAAATCGGGACCGAGCGCACAAAGAGAAAGTTTGAGAGTTGTCGTTGACTTCGTGGTGGACTTCGCAAGGGCTACGCATTGGGTGACTAGGAAACGCCTCCCGTAAAACGGACTACGACCAGCACAGCACTTTGGTAGAACTCCTTGGTCGATTCATTGGCCGATTAACGAAGCTTGAGTGAACCCTCTAGGTCCAGTATAAGCCCAAGTGTTAAGGAAAAGAGCTTAGATTCAAGGTTCTAAGTCGGCACCCAGATATCTGTTGATCTGGGATCGTCATAGAGGAGAGAATAGCTGGCGCAGCATAGTCCGTAACTGGAAGTTTTCAGAAGACACTTTATCACCTCGCCTAGGACGACGTAGCAATCTACGTCCGCTTAGTAAAAACCCTTTTTACCCCAACCCGTTCATTCCAATCCCTTGGAAAGACTTGTTTCGGTCAAACGGTTGAGCTAGCTCAGAGATTGAAGTTGTTTGTTGGGATAGTTGAGGCCATAAATCATCGCTAGTGCACTTGGGAATCAAACCAGCAGTCGCATACTACGACTCGGGACCCGAACTCACTAGGAAGACGTGCTAGTCTTAGTGTTATAATCATAAGGGGGATTGGTGTGGTGTGTTTAGTTTTAGGTGTGGTGT
>JARKIB010000822.1:0-22722 GCA_029378385.1 Mycena metata | reverse complement strand
ATCACTTACATTTATATTCCTGGAGCAGTCTTCAATCGAAGATGGCTGTCCCATCGACACCGATACTTTGTCCGACATGCTCTGCGCCAGGTGGAATCACGGTCTTCGGCGATTTGAACTCCTCTCCCGGCATTCTCTTCCTGCACTCGATCAACGGCTGGTGAATGTAATCGCCCAGGGAATGCACATTCGTCTCCAGACCTTACCTGGTCTCGAGGTCGATTTTTCCCGAGCCGAATTTTGAAATGCGTCCGTGGAGGGAATCCTACTGTACGTCTGGATTGTTTGTTGACGATCGCTAATCTTCTTACATCGCAATCAGCATTGTACTATACCATGCATCCCATTATGTATTGAATCTCACCCACACTGCGAGAATGTTGTGGCTGGACCGGAGCAACGACGAGAATGATCGTAAATAAGCGCTCAAGGGTAATCTCGCCGTATACATCGGCGCCAGAAATTTTCGGGAGTCTGGAAGTATTTCTTGTTCTTATTGAACGTACCCTGACATGGGCCTGACAGCGATGGCAACCTCCGCATCCGGCAGGCACAGCCTTGCCGAGTCTCATGACTTGCGGTTGTTTCTCTCACAGACCACAACCAAATGGACTCCCACTATTTACTCCCCCTGGCTGCAACCGCGTCGCTGTATTTCGGCTATCGGCTAGTGAAGAAAGTGTACGAGGAGTTCACTTCGCCGTTGCGCCACCTCCCTGGGCCCCGCGTTCCGGCGAATCTGCTCCTAGGGCACTTCAGGAAGCTTCAGGTCGGTGGGCCCGCCTTGGGACTGGATTCGCAATTCTTTTCTTTTTTTTTTGCAGAACGACTCGACCATAACGATCAAATGGCGTGAAGAGTTTGGAGCAAATTATCAGTTCAGAGGGCTTCTCAACGTATCTGGTCCTACATATGTTACCGGTTGCCTGAATGCTGACAAGCAAGGACCCGATAGGAGCGCGAGCTATTCACCGCAGACACTAAAGCACTGAGCCATATTTTAACGAATGATCATATCTACCAGAAAGGCCCAGTCGCACAAAAGGTTGTGCGCACTTTCTCGGAAACGGTGATGAGCTCATGGCGCTTTGCGAGCGGAGAACTGATCTCGAGATAGGTCTTCTTGCGGTTGAGATGGATGAGCACAAACAGCAGGTGGGTTGTTTCGTCCCCGATCGCGGACAGTCCTTTCAATTCACAATTGTCCAGAGAAAAATCACGGTGTGTAATCCAGGCAGGTGTCCAACGTTCTCGTAACTCACTTCTTAGAACCCTGCATTCGGTGTACCTCAAATCAAAGAACTGACCGAGATTTATTAACCAAAAAGTCGGCTGAGGTTCATTCTCGTATATATGTATTGATCCTCACCCGAAACTGAAATCCATCCTATTCAGCTTCGAGACATCTGGAGCAACAAGATTGAGAACAGCGATTCCACAGGATCCCGCATTGATGTTCTCCTATGGCTGCCGCAGAATGACGCTTGATGTAATTGGACTCGCTGGCTTTCACTACGAGTTTCAAGGCGCTTGCAAGAAACCGATGGCGAGCGGAACGAAACTTGACCAGGCCTTGACTCGCATTTTTCATTCCCCCGAAGCCCAACGGCAAGGAATGCTCCGCGTTATACAGGCGCGATTCCGGTTCTAGGAATCCTGGTGAGTCCAGGTTTTTATTCTAGTATACCCGTGTCTGCGTCCCGTTGTGCTCATCTCTTCAAAGCCAGAGCCCGGAGGGAAGTTTTATCGGGGATGCACGTACGACGGATGATGGATATTGCGAAGAAGCTGCTGGAGGACAGCAAAGATGCCTATCAAGGCCGCGGGGATGAGATGTCCTCCGTCCGCCGCGACCTTCTAATCCCTCATGGTCAAGTCCAATATGTCCAAGGATATTCCAGAGCACTTGAGGCTCAGCGATGCAGATGTTATCGCACGTGGAGTTTCTTCATTGATGCAATTTTTTTTGTACCGAGCCAACATGACCGCGTCCAGAAATCCCAACCTTTTTCGTCGCAGGGCATGAAACGACAAGCAACGGCGACGGCGCTAGCACTCTATGCCCTGTCGATCCACCAGTCGGTGCAGAGTAAACTGAGAGAGGAACTCCTGAGTCTTGACACGGACAGCCCCACGATGGACGAACTCAACTCTCTGCCATATCTCGAAAGGCGTTATCCGGGAAACGATGCGACTGTATCCTCCCGTCAGTTTCACGATTCGGATTGCCATGGAGGACGATGTTATCCCGCTGAGCAAACCATACCTGGATCGAAATGGGCGCAGTTACGATAGCATCTCGTACGGAATTTCCTCGTCAACTGGTTTATGAAGTTTGATCTTGCACAGGGTCCAGGAGGGAACGGAGATTCGCATTGATATCGCCGCCGTGCATTTGGACAAGGATTTGTGGGGCGAAGACGCGGAGGACTTTAGGTGCTCTGCATTTCAACTCCCGCGCCGCGTTTGATTATTCAAATCTTCTGGCCAGGCCCTCCCGATGGGAGAACATACCCGAGGCAGCCAGTCGCATCCCCGGCGTGTGGGCCAATCTCCTAAATTTTCTAGCGGGTAAGTGCAATGTATATCAAAAGTTTTCGCTCGTTGATATAGTTCTCTCTATGTAGGACCGCACAACTGTATCGGGTTCCGCTTCTCGCTCGTAGAGTGAGTTATCTGAAAAGGTCCCCTTTGTTGACTCAACGGGGTTGCATATAGGATGAAATCTCTCCTCTTTATCCTCCTCCGAGCATTTGAATTTGAGATGGCCGTTCCGAGGAGTGATATTGCACTCTCTGCGACACCGGTGAACCGTCCGAGAGTACTCAGTGAGCCAAAGATGGGGAGTCAGCTGCCTCTGATTGTACGGCCGTATCTGGAATCCTGATGTGCCGAATTTTCGATGTACGAAATACAAACCATTGTCTTTTTTGGTCCGACCTGGAGAGCTCATTATGTTTGAACCGCGGGAAGTCAATTACAACAAATCTATACTCTACCTACCACCAGTGGTGGTGCGCTGTACCCCATATCGTCTTACCCTATTCCTTTTCAATAGAGTTGAGTAATATAACAGCGAGTCGGAGGTCACTTGATCGAAACAGGCCGTTGCTCTTTTCCCGCCCGCTTTTTCTCTTCAGGTACAGCGGAAGCAAACTCAGCGAGCAGTTGATCACTGGCCAGCGCTGAAATTCTCCATGGTCTTGGAGTTCAACAACTGGTTCAAGATAGCCCTCGGAATCGTAAGGCTGATATTCAGGATGAGCCTGAGTGTCGGGGTTGGCAGTCGTATTGAAAACCCTCGGTAGGTGTGTTGACTACTTAGTATTAATCGAAATAAAATCAACTCGGCGAGGGTTGAGTGCAGGTCAACGCTGAGTATCGGATGTTCTGGCAGTTGAAGAAACACATCTTTCTCATCGAACTTGAATTTGTTTGGTGTTGCTTGTTCTCCGTCTGCCTCGCGTCACAGTCACGTGGCGTATTTCCCGGCCCGGCGTGCGCTGTGCAGCGGCCTGACCGCACCCATGCCTCCGTCTCGACTTTGATCAGGACCCGGCGTCCCACCGAGCATGCTGCAGGAACTGTCGCATATGGACCGTATAACGCAGCTTCAGGACGAAATACAGCAGCTCTTGACCATAATGTCTTCCACCATCGCATATCTCACATCGAGGTCAAATTTTGTCCAGATCAGCCAGGAAATCCCCATAACGAAGCAGCGCAATCCGGAAAAGTACGACCCGCCGGATGTTTTTGAGGGTAGGTTGGCTGCTCACTGGTTTACCTTTCATCGTGTTCATAACAAATGCCAGCGAATAAAAAAGAGCTCGTTACGGACCTGATTGTGAAGGCGAAGCAGGTAGAGTACCTGATCAAGTCCCTTCCTGAGCCCGAGCCGGAGGAGGACCAGGTTCGTTTCTTTCACTGCAGGGTCACTTTACTAATGGCTTTCTAGGCTAAACGCCTACAAGCTCTCGACAACGAGATGACCGTCGTCAACGAGGAATACATGCAAGCAGTCGCGCGATCTAGTGGGTCCCGTTTCCAGTCTTTATCGACAATCCCTAATATTCCAGAGGATCTGCACTCACAAATCACGGACACCCTTCGGCTCATGCTCCAAGAAACCGACGTTGGACTCGCGGAAAAGCCGCCACAGCGTTAAGGAAGTATTATTTGAAATATTTCATGTCAAAGGGAATGCCGATCGTCTATTTTTCTAAGAACCATCTTGTCGTGTCACTCAGTCTTGTTTCTGAATTCTTTCTTTCTATCTGACTGCCCGACGTTCAAGGAAGCGTTGGTTGACTGGGTCTTACCTTAATTTCCACCGAACATCGCAGGAGTTGTTTGAATTTCCCGCCCCGACTGCCAGGAATGTCATTTCTAGGAAGGTCGGTATTATGAGGTAAACAACGCGCTACAGGAGTACCAGTTCTACGCAATACGCTAGAACTCCGGACGCCGGTAATCGAACTTCAATTCAGGCACAGTCTTCATGTGAATCTGCATTCCCTTGGCCTTGAACTCGGTTGGTTTACCATCCAGATCTGGGATCTGACGGCGAGAAAGGAATTCGAAGTTGCGTAGCCCGCGCACGTTATGTCGGACAATGCGCGGCCGTCCAGAGGTGTGTGGATGCCGGAGGAGTCTTCCAGCAGTAACAATTGTGAGCGACTCCAGCGCCGGAAGAAATCGCGCGTCCTCGAGGAGCCGGAGAATGAGAGGATGGAGGGAGAAGTTGGTATCGTTCGGGTTGTAATCGTGCGCCGTGATCTTCAGAGTTCGGACCGACGACAGGACGGCGAGGCACTCAATGGATGGTGACACAACGAAGCCATTGGATATAATATCTACTGAGAGCTCGACCAAGGAGGATGGGTGGGCCATCGGCGGAGTAAACGGAGCCAGATCTGAGGCGACTACCATTTTCACCCTTCGGATTGGAGCACGAAGGCGCGAAAGGATGTCGGTTTGGATGGAAAGGTTCGTGTGTGCAAAGATGATGGACTGAAGGTGGGGCAGCGGAGGAAGGTCGACAAGGTCGACGCCGCCGAGGATCAGATCGACCAGGTTTGGCGTCCAACTAAGAATCTCTGTGAGGTTTTCGCCAATATGGCCAATATGGAGGGAGGTCAACTGGGACCACGGGAGGGCGGCCGTTGGAGGCCGAACCCATACAGATGTGCCTGGCGCAAACGCGGCGCGCATGCTGAAACATTGTGCCAAACGTATCATCAAATATGGGAGGTTCCACATCCAGCTTCAGTGATTGCAGCACGGGCAGCTGCTGGTGAATGACCTGGAATGTGCGCATAATTTCGGCAGTACCAATAATGCTGAGGTGCGCCCAATTTCGAGAATGCGGTATGATGGTGTTTAATGCCGCATGCAGGACGACGGGGTCGACATTCAAGGCATCGACCGAGATTGAGAGGGACAGCGAGGCGGCACGGGATAAGAAGGCGTTAATGCAAGCAGGCTCGAGGCCTCCACGACTTGTAAGCCGTATGGTGTTCCACAACTCTGGGGTCGAAAGCGCAATCTGCCGCCAGAGCTGGCAAATATGCCCTAGGATGAGGGACTTCCCGCGGAGAGTCAATTTAGAATGGGGACCTCCCGGAGCCAAGGTGCAGCAGAAGATTTCCGAGACAATTTCGACAAGACAGGGTAGGCGATTGCGTCAAGCGCTTCCTGGGCAGCCGTGCGTTGCTTCAAAAGCTCGTCCAATTCGTCGACACGCTAGACGCGTTCTGGGATATATCTACGTAGGCGTTGCCATTCACGCAATCCGAGTCGTTGGAAAGGAGGGAAATGAGAATGTTCCATCTGAGAGTGATATTCTCCGGCGTAGACCGGTCGATGCGCGATACTGACCTGAGGGAGAACTCGAAGCGCCAGTGGATGCAAAGTGGATGGCGTCAAGAAGAAAGCTGGAGAGATCAAACTTGCAAACATGCACAAATCGCCGGCACGACGTTGCCGTCGAGTCAACCAAGTCCACAATCGCCAAATCGCTCAATAATATTCTGGGGCCTATTCAGCGTATATATGTAGTTATAGCCTTCCTCGCTGTGACCCTACTTAGTCCCAAATGAATTTCGAACATCGCAGACCCTTCTGACCCACGGACTGAAATGATTTCATTCTTTGCTCGGACTCGCTGCACTTTCCGAGGGAACCATAACCAACTTCTAATGAGATCGTTCCCGCTGTCCATTGACACTCGCTTTGTTTACACTTCAGAAACTCTGCGCTCGGATTTCGTCCCACCGACTTTGAAAGTTTTCTTTTGCGCCAGCACCGGGGCAGAAAAAACTATGCTGCTGCCTACTGGAATAACCTCTAGTCAAGAAGGTTGAACTGTTGCGGGATGCAGCAGAAACGCATGATACATACCTCCCAACTTTTCCCTTCAAGTGTATTCGACGCTCGGATGTGAGATTCCATGTCGCGAGGTAGTTTAACACGAAATGTACTCAGTTGTGGCGCTCCCGCGAAAATCAGCGGTCGGATCGCGGTTGAGGTCTTCTGCATGTCAGAGATTCAAAATTTCGCCGCCAGGATACGTGTAATTCGGCGTCGGAACGCAAAGAATTCTGCCCGTCAGTGTGGAAGAAATTGAACTTGTTGAGTGGAGGGTGGATTCGTCAAATTGCAAGGAAGGTTGCAGGATGCCTGAGGCTGGGATAGTTGAACTCCGGCGCCTCGCCGCTCGAACTGTACTTGCACTCAATTCCTTGATTTCATTGGTGTGTTGGATTTACCCGATGTAAGGTTGATGTCCGACAAGTTCAAGAGCAAGAGCAGCGACCTGGCGAGCGGAGTAGATTTGTCAGTGGAAAGATGTTTGAGCTTTGATAACGATAATCGCGTTGAATGTTGTTCTTGATTTTTGCGTGACATCGCAGTGAGGTGATTTAGCACGAAGAGCGCTCGGTAAGAACCCTGCTTGACCTTTGAGGCGCTAGCTCTGGTGGACACGGCTCGCGCTCGAAATTCCACTGGCAGGTTAGATTCGGCGCCAGGCGTCGGGAAAAGATACGTTGTCACTGATGAACAGATTGAATTCGTTGAACTGGGGGTGGATTCCGAGTCGTTCACACGGATGACCGAAGCGCTTGAAAGCTAGGCGTGAACTCTGCTCCTCGTAACTCGAAGTGTACTTGTGCTAAATTCCGACTTGATTCCATGGGGTGTTAGATTTGCGCGGTGAATCATTGAAAATCGACGTCCGACTAGAACGACATGTTCAAGATATCAACCGCGGGTGACAGAGGATCTCCTGAGCTGTTTTTGAGAGACGTTCCAAATGTTGAGGCTTTTTTCGGTTCTTTGAGGGAGGCGTTCGGTTCGAGAGGGCTGGGAAACCAAGAGTTAAGGTCCAGGATAGGCTCGACCTTAGTCCTAGAGGCTTGAAGTGTTGTTTTCTTCCCCCTTTTAGTCCCCGCCAATCCGCACATTTATAATTGGGAACCGTGATTGAGGACGGGAACATTCAAAACGGGTTTGACTCTTGACGGACGTGCGAACGAGAGCAGATCTTTGGCGCTTCTAAGTTTGGACAGACAGCCTGAGTGATCATCGCGTTCCTGAGTTTCAGGTATTTGAATGGAAACTTGAAGTGCCTTGGAAGTTCTAACGAGCGAGTGGGTAGCGAGCTGAAAAGGCGGTATTGAGCCAGAGAAATTCACTACGAGCGAGGTCGCTGGCCAAGGGGCTTGGTCGTCAGGCCGTAGTGTTTCCAAAGCGCTGGCGCTTCACCAGGACATGGAGGTTTGAAGCAAGGATCCGCGTCACAGATGTGACAGTGTTTCGTGCCCTTGTCCAGTCGTCGTCTGCTCGGATTCTCCTGGATTCGCCTTGCCTGGCCAGGGATACTTTGGATTCGTCTCCGCCACCTCTTTCCGGCCAAATTGACACTCTATTTCACTACATCGACGTTCTAGAGTCGATCGTATAGGAAGCCAGGAATCCTTTGGGAGTCCTCGTCTTGAATCCTCCTGGACTCACCCAATCTAACCCGGAATCCAACCGCGTTGTCTGCCCCACCTCTTTGCGGTCACTTTAATATCCAACTCACCCGCTCAAACTTCTTGGGGTCGATTTCTATAACGGAGGATGCTACACTTTGCCTCGTCGTTTCCAAACGGCGGGGGCAGCAATAACAGTGTCCCGCGACGCACGGACAGCCTCAACGCAACGCAGCAAAAGGCGCCACCGCCGTCGCATCAGATCTTCCTCACCATCGAGCAGGAGCTGCACGATGCCCGGCGGGTGAGCTCGCACGGGCAGGAGGAAGATCTGCGATCCGCCCTGAACATGGTTATCAGCCGCGTTACTGAGTTGGTGAGTCGTACGAGTCCATTTTTACTGATATACTTATGCGGTATATAGTCCTCGCTCCTGAGCGAAGCCTACAAGAGCAAGGCGGAGCTCGAAGTGCAGCTCAATGTCGCCAAGTCGAATCTCCAGCTCGTCATCGCCAACAACGAGATGCTGGAGGAGGCGCTCAAGTCTAATAGCGGACAACACAACATCGGGTGGCGGCGCGCCTCCGGGGCCGGGTCCACGTCGAACCCGTCGCACGGCGGCAGTGGCTCCGTGGACTCCATAACCTCGACCGCGTCCGCGTCCACGACGCAAGGGCAAGGCGGAAGCCCCGTAAGCGCAAACAACTCCCCCACCGAAGTCGCCAGCAACTCGCGCTTCTTCAAAACCTTCTTCTCCAACGGCGGCACGCGCCCCAGCACACCGACCCTGCCCCCCACGCACCTCACCTCGCCGTCCCTCCCCTCGCTGCACCACGCGGGCGGTGCAGAGGATGACGCGCTGCAGACGGCGCTCCAGGCCGCGCGCGCGACGGCGGAGCAGGCAAGGCAGGCCGCCGAGCGTGAGCGGCAGCTGGCGATCAGGGAGCGCAAGGCGGCGGACAAGGCACGCGCGGATGCCGTTGCGGCGGCGCGAGATAAGGCGGCGCTGGAGGCGGAAATCGAGTCGCTCAGCCAGGCGCTGTTCGAGG
This sequence comes from Mycena metata, assembly GCA_029378385.1. NCBI lineage: Eukaryota > Fungi > Basidiomycota > Agaricomycetes > Agaricales > Mycenaceae > Mycena > Mycena metata. Next base: position 13,697 of record JARKIB010000822.1, on the reverse strand, counting down.
AGGCGAATAATATGGTCGCGAGCGAGCGCAAGCGGCGCGCGGAGCTCGAGGGGGAGTTGAAGGCGGTGACTGCGCAGATGAGCCGGAGGGAGGTGGAACTGGGGCGGATGCGGGAGGAGATCCGCGGGGGGCGGGAGGCGATGGAGGAGTTGGAGGAGGTGAGGGAGGAACGGGAGGCGCTGAAGAGTGCCCTGCGGGTCGTCGAGGGAGAGAATGTGGAGCTGAGGTCGAGCTCGCGGATGAGTCAGAGCTCGGATCACTCGTTTGGGTCGCAGACGCATGGGCGCAACGACTCGTATGGGTCGCTGGCGCATTCGCGGGGCGGGTCGCAGGAGAGCTTCACGAGCGCGATGAGCATGAGCAGCAATCGGAAGCGCTCGAGCTCGGAGTTGGGGCAGAAGAGTCCCGTGGGTACGTCGTCGTTCCCTGCCTCGCCCCAGATTCCCTCGGCATCGGCCCCTGCGTCTGCCTCTGCATCACCACACATCCCCACCTCATCCTCCTCCTTCGCCAACCACGAAGAATCTGACGAAGACGCGGACATCACCTTTGCGCCCACCGGTCTCGGGCTCGGCGTCCCAGGCGAAGACGCAGACTCGGACGACGAGCGGCCGATGCGGACGCCGCGAAAAGGCGTGCTGGGGTCGTTACCGCTGCCCGACGACGTGCCTCCAATCGCACGGAAGGAGCGGCGGGAGAGCGTCGAGCGGGTAAGCGCCTTACCCGCAGATGAGGAGGACGCAGATGGGCAGTGGGTGGACGTGGAGGCGCGCGCGGAGCGGCGGAGCATGGAGCGCGTGAGGGAGCTTGGAGTGGATACGGATGCGGAAGGGCTGCGTTCGCGGACGAGCTCGCCGGGGTTTTCGCCGCCACCGACCGCGGTGGCGCCTGGGCATGGGCATGGGCAAGGGGTGGAGGATCCGTGGGCTGGGGCGTAGGTGTGTGGTACATCTCCCACCCGCAGACATTCTCTACGCACATCCCGTCCTGCATATCTATCGCACTCCACACTCACCCCGGTCCTCGCGTCCCGCCCTGCCCTCGCATACTCACTTCCACCTCGCATCCCGCGCCTCCATCTCGCATACCCACCATAATGCATCCCCCCATCTTATCCATATCCTCACATACGCCCGCACATACTCACACACATACACACCGTGGATCGGAATCTCTCCCTCCCACTCATCACCCATCTCTCCCGCTTCAAGTTCGTGTTTTCGTATCCATATGTACTTGCATTGACATACTTACTACAACTCTGTTTTCTTTTCGCTATCCAAATATTCCGTTTCGTTTCGTTTAGCCTCGTTTCGTTTCATTCGTGTTTTTGGATGCTTGACTGCTGTGAGCCGGCTGGTGCTGGGTGTGTGCAGCGAGAAGCCTCCAGAACAGGAAGGTGGTGTGGCGCATCAATCGCGACGCGAGTTGGTCTCGGGCCGGATGGTCCGGGCGCTTTCTTCAGTCTTCCACGCTCTTCCACGACAAGTTGACGACAAGCCCTCGCGTCGCGCGCGTCTTCTACTCTTCCCGCAATACGCCAGTTTGTCTTCATTCACTACACGTCGTCCTTCCACTCATAAACAGCGCACGGACACAGTCTCTGTGCCTCGCCCCTATCCAAAATGGTGGTTCCCGCTCAAGACCTTGTGGTGGCGGAAACCAAGAACGCGCTGGACGAAGTTAGTTTGCCGGACGATCCCAATCATGCCCAGATACCGCGTCTGTATTCAGATGTCGCGCGCCTTCCTCCGAAGCCTGCGCCGGTGGAAACACCCCTCCCTACGGACGTCCCGTCATTGGACGGTCTCTTAACTCAGCCCGAGCCTGAAGGAATCACTTACTATCCCGTCCTCGCCCTCCCGGTCGAAATCACATCCCAGATATTCTGCTGGACCTTGGCCAAGGGCGGGCCAAAGTCGTTGTTCACTTCCGAGCGTAAAACCCTGACTCTGTGCCATATTTGCCATTGGTGGCGGCGGATCGCACACTCGACACCGGAATTGTGGACCACCCTCAGCCTTACTACCGGCGTCGCCCAGTCGAACCCCTACGTACAGCTCATCAGCGGTCGACCCTTTGATGCTGACCATATTCATTCCTTCCTGTCGCGCGCAGGCTCTCTGCCGCTTTCAATCTCTATCAGTGTTAAGCCCCGTTTTAGCCTGGACGCCCTCCGTATGGCGGTGGATATGATCTTGCCGTACTCCCGCACCTGGAAGGACATTAGCATTTCTGCTCGAGCAAACCCCATATACCCCCTGCAGGCGATCCGGCCGGAGCTTCCCCAGCTTCAATCTCTGGAGCTTGTCCTACCAGACCTGGAAGACGGAAAAATTCATCTTGATCCAGACGACCTATTTGGTACAATGTTTCAGACTGCACTCCGGCTACGGAAGTTGCACCTCGTCAACAGGGACTACGAGCCGATTGCTCTTCCATGGGCCCAGCTCACCACCCTCCAGCTCGACCACTTCGAAGCAATTCGCCTCTCAGACATTTTGGACGGGACACCAAACCTGGTCAATCTTCTCCTCGGGTCTGCCGAGGAAATGTGGGCGTTGGGACGGCTTCCGCCCCTTCAGCGACTTCGATCTCTATTGTTCACTCGCTCAGATCCACAGCTGCAACGCGCGATCCTCTCGCGTCTCAATGCCCAACTCCGAATGCTGAAGATGGCGGTGTGGGATTTGACCCCAGGTACGCTCACGATGGCTCACCCCGCGTGTCTGGAGGAGCTGGAAGTGGACTATTTATCCGAGGCCAAGGCAGGATCCATGGACGGTTTGGTGGCCATGTCTTCCCTTCGAGCACTCAAAATCATGGTCTACGAATACGACGGGCCCCCGCCCCGTGTTTATCTCCGTGCGATCATCGCTCGACTCACCAACGACCGCGCCTTTCTCCCGGTGTTGTAGTCACTCAGCATCACATTACTAGAGGATCCCGCCAACGATGACGAACGTCGTCCCGCACGGGTAGACAACATTGCTCCTCTGTCGAACATGCTCGCCACACGATGGTCTGCTGGGCTACGGAATTTCGAACTTCGTTCTCGGCGTCCACTTCCAAAGCTGGATGAACGAGCGTTGGACTTGATCGCCCAGGGAGTGCGGATTCGGGTGGAAAGCTCGCGGGATTTGTCGAGCTGCGAGATGTACTGGACGGAATTTTGAACCTTGACGTGGTGTGGGAATCGGTTTTCTGAACTCGCGAGGGTTGGACTGACTTTGGGTTGACCTTTGGAGTTGTGGTGACCCGATCAGCAGAAGGTTTAGGAGCTGATTTCGTTTGGAAGGGTCAGATGGACTTGATTCAATATTAAAAAGGAAGATCTGTGTATGGTCTGGGGAGACAGGGCAATCTCCTACCCAATCCGTATTGGCGGGTCTAGCTCGTCGTGCAGCTTGAACGGCGACGAAGTTGGACTGGGAACTACGGCGCGGCTGGTTCCAGGTTGAAATTTAAGCAAATGCGCTGGTAGGTAGGTAGGTAGGTAGGATTACATGGCACGGTCCCGCTGAGGAACGCCGGTTTCCAGGGAGTATCCCGGTGTACACGCACTATGTAGATTACACCATCGTCCCTGGACCCCTCCAAATCCCGATAGCCGAGCTCACGGTCGCAGTTTTTGCACTCGCCGCGGTAGAACTATAAGAATCTAAAGAAGCAAAAGAAGGTAAGCACGTCAACTCGAATCAGCCTATCAATCAAGCGTCTAAACGGAACACGGGAAGAGCATAGAACACTTGTAGAACATCAAACGCGAATTTTGCAACCAGAGCTATTGTCGGCCTCGGATAAATAATGGTCTTGAGGGCCTCCGTGCTGGAGAGACCCGCCAGCTGACCACGGAGGTTGGGAAGCATAAAGAAGAGCTCGCCATAGAACTTGCGCCGCAAATCAACCAGTGCGTCCGAGGACTTACAAGTTAACAGGGCGTGTTCCGGCGTCTCAACCTTGAGCTTGCAGAACCTACATAACCGATCCGAACGAGGCACTGGTTGGTGCGCATGATCGACGTAACGCAAGACTTCCACGGCCAACAGGTGAGTTGAAAGTAGCAGAGAAGTGATCGCCTCGCGATGCTTCTGAGTCTTCACCAGTGTCAGGTAATGCCAGGTGCAGGAAGTAATTTGAGTTGGTGCCTTGTCCTTCTGTGGTTCGCGCCGCCCATGCAGCAAATAGAGCTTGTCTGACGAGTCTATCTCTCCTTGTAGCCATTCCAACATATTTTTCTGCACCAGTTTGGAAAAATCTTCAACGTCTTCAACCGAGGTTGCGCGTGTCAGGATTAGTTCTGGGCAGTGGAATGGCAACCTCGTAACAGCCTTGATTAGATCCTTAGCCCAAGATCTGTTACCCGAAGCCGCTAAGTCAATAGAACTATTGAGGGCCGCGCGTGCATAACGATCATTGTCAAGGCTAAGGAGATAAGACAGGTGGCTGAGAGCGAGTAGGAGACGTCGGACTCGTATAGGCATGATACCAGTTTCCGTGAAGAGGGGGGCAATCATGGAGCGCCGATGAACATTGAGCATTTGACGGAGGAACGAGACTTGAACTTTACATAACTGGTTGACATGTACGTCTTCACTGTCCGGGGCGATCTCGCATCCATGGATCAAGTGACAGTCTACGCGTGCCATGTACAGCTGCTTAAATTCTCTCGGTGTTAACCTGCCAGTCATATCTTCGATGGCCATGATTCGGTGTCCACAATACCGGGCAGTGCGTGCTTTTGCTCTGTAGTGATCCGAGAAAATGTTCAGGGTATCAGTCCGCAGGTTAACCCCGACATACTTTTCGTCATCTTTAACGGAGATCTGAGTGTTTCCAAGGAAGACCGGGAGTAGGTAGACATTGTAGACCAGGAGATTTTCGACTTGGATTATCATAAAGTCGGGGCCCGAAAGATCTTGGCGGTATTTGAAAGGGATTGTTGTACGAATTACAGCGGCAACACCACCCCAGGACTTGTCAAATGAAGCCTTGGGTCTTCTAGTGCGCGATATTATTGTGTAGCCATGAGGGAGCTCAATTGCGTCTTCAAGTTGAGGGCGGAGATGAGTTTCTTGAAATAGGTTGATGTCATACTTTTCGAGGTCTTTTCGGAAGTCGGGGCAGCTCATTACTAAAGAAAAAGCACCATGGATATTCCAGCTGTGTATAGACACTACATGTGTGTTATCAAGAGGAAGTAGGTGGGTAGAAGGTAAAGGAATGAGGGGCGGCGCCCCGGTAGGTAAGATCGAAGTCAATCTATTTTGAGGTGATAAAGAAAAAAGTGGGGACGGCGCCAATGATGACGAAGGAGGGGAGGAGTGCTGGTCTTGGGTTCGAATCCGGGGGAAGTCGGGGATTTTCAGAGATTTGCCGTGTCAACTAGGTGGGTTCGAGCGTGTGTCCTGTATAAGTCTTGGTGTTTCCACTGTGAACGACGAGGTCCCAGGCAGTCCCTCCGTTTTGATGAATTTCCCGAGGTTTCGGGCATCTCGGAGATGTCTTTTTCTTGGTCGTCTTTGGCATTCAAATATTCTGGACTTGTCCTCCCCCTTAATTCAGTGTATTTTATTGGCACTGTACTCTGTTAGCGTTCATTAGACCGCCTAAACGTAACTGTCTGGCAGGCCGAACAATTAAAATCAGTTATGACAGACAGAGGTCATCTGGTTACTTGGTTTTTATCTTGTGGTTCATTATATATTGTGCATATATGTGGTCTAGCTGCCGAGAATCTGGAGGCTAACCAAACAGACTGCCAGTTCATGGCTAATGATTTCGATTACCGTCCCATCACAGGCTTCCCACGGTTCAACTTCTCATCTTTCGTTATTTGCAATCAGTTCTGCTCTTTATTTGGCGCTATAAAATCCCCTTGGAGTCAATTACCCGGCTTTGTCTTGGATTGCCTCCTAGACTTCAAGGCCATAAATTTCCCCAGGATAGCCTACCTTTTTTATTGTCCACCGTTGTGTATATATACTTCATTCTTCCCCTTCAGAGCTTACAATTCGATCCCCGCCCGCTGGCTTCTTCAAGTTTAAGCACACTAGGTAAAATTTGTTATGACTCTGACCTTTATGGTGTTTCCACTCAAGCAACACTTACCTGGCCTGTGGAAGTTTGGAAGGTTCTTTCGACAGTCAATCGGTATGTATCTTGGTCTATCGCTGCAGCCATCAAATCTAGGTTGAACCCGTTGGAGTACCAGAGTTCAAAGTGTGTTCAACCTGCGACCATTATCTTCAGATGGGCCAGAAGTTCATTTCCGCACACTTCGCCTGTGGTGCCGCAAATGAGATGCGAGCGGACTACATGCTGGAGTGCCCCAGGTGGGAACCAATTGCCAACCCCTACAATGGACCCTTCAAAGTTTTCCCCCATTCCTCCTGGGTAAGCCGAAATTCACTCAGACTCGTTCCGATTGGGGTCACAACGGGCGAAGCCCGAACAGTGACTTGCATCTACCTGAATCGAAGGTGATCTGGGTTTGATCGGGTTAGTAGGGTTTGGAATTTGGTTCAATGTTCTCTAGACGAGTTTTGTTGATCTGCTTGGATTCACCTTGATGGCAGCCTCAAGATAATTCAGAAGCTGAGGTTCCAGCCATTGGTATCATGGGTGTGTCCCCATATACATTCTCAGTAGTTGAACATGAACAATCGAGCATCAAACTTGACCACGGCAGCGTTCATTTGTTCTTCAGCTCAATTCTTGATGTATTTCGCAGTTCAATCATTGTATGTCTCGGTAGGTAGGAGTTGGGTTAGCCCTAGTTGTGCCAGTTTGATTCCAAGCACATCCGCCAGGTTTGTCAGACATTTTTGGATATATCATCATTCGAACACTGGTAAGTTGGTACTGTCTACAACTCTTTCGCCGACCGTTCGTGCTGTCCAGGTTCAACTAACCTTTGGTATGGTACTCAAGGTCTATAGCACTATGCCCCATGCTCACATTGCCTCGTTCACTAGCACATCTACCAGTCTGATGTTCAACTTCGTGCCAACTTCAACCTCGCCTCGTACACAATTTGAAGTAACCCAACACATGTTAGTTTTGTCCTTCCTTGACCATATAACCAACATTCCAGCAAATTATCTAGGATTCTCGACCTCTACCTTGCCTGAACGCGGAGACCTGATTGACTTGGGGTATGTTCGACGTTGCATCTATCAAACTCTTCGATGTTCGAGATTATTCCGCTGAAACAAGACTTATCTCTCCTACCTGAAAGCTTGGAAGATTCGTTTTCACAGCCAATAGGTATATGGTATCTTGTTCTATCATTGCGTTCATGAGATCTTCCAACGGGTTTGGATCTCGGGCTTCTCGGCTATGGGTTGAATCTCAATGTTCTCGTCGTATTTTGACTCGAGGTTTCTTTCCTAAAGCGAATATATGGCGCCGCTGATCGTCCCCTGCTTCTTAGATTGGGTTCTACGACGGTTAAGTTGACCATGCACCTTCAATGCTAACGGTTAGTCTTCGTCCATTTCATTTTTATCCTCTAGGCGTTGAGTTGTTATCGAATTTTCCAGCTTTTCAGAAGTCTCACAGTCTGCTTTTTCAAAGGTTCGCGTTCAACCGCAATCAACTCGAATACAAAATGAATCGGCAAGTCTTCTCAAATTTATTTCTCCCAGGATATCAAACTTACCTTTCCAGATCTCAAGCCCAATTGTATATTGATACTGGTTCAACTCACTTGAAGATCCATCACATCATGAGTCAGTCCTTCGTCCGTTCAATCACTTCCCTTCCTACTTTGACGTCTTCAGTATCCATAACTCGCCCCCTCCACACTTCAAGAAATCAAACTCCGGTATGGAATGCAACTATTACTTGTTGATTTAGAATAACCACCGACACATGGAATGAAGAAGGATTCCTCTCCTTGGCCGCAAGTTCCGATATTGACCAGCCAACGTTGACTTAACTTCCAGCAATATCCAAAGGCCGGACGAAGGAGAGCGATGAAGGTAAGTAAGGAAATGTGAAGGAAATTTGGATGGAAACAGACATACACCTACAGACAGCACAGTTCAATTTGGTAAGAACTAAACCCACAAGTTGAACTCCCGCCGTGAGTCCTTTCTCCGCAATATATGAATAAGTGCTTACCCCTCCTTCCGACAGAGATCCAATTTGTCCGCACACATGGGGCTTGTGGTTCTAGTGAGCCAGTACAGGATGCACCGGTATCCACCTTTGTTCCAATCCTCTTGAATTGTCCGACACCTCAGGCAAAAGAAAATTGATCCCCGACTGGTTACGCTGGTGGCTGCGTGCCTGGGAAGTGTAAATCCCGCGCATTGGGCTGGGGAATGTGGTGCCCGAGTTGTGAGACTTGCATGAGCCGTAGAAAAGAGAATTCTAACGAAAAATAAAACATCTCCGAGATGCCCGAAACCCCGGGAAATTCATGAAAATCACGGACGTGCCTGGGGCCTCGTCGTTCATGGTGATAATGAGAGATCTTTCTGGGATAGAAGCTCGAACTGACTCATCTGAGAAGGAAAACATTTTCAAATGCCTGATTTATGCCGGATTCGAACCCACGACCCCCGTGTTTGCTTTAAATACAACCTGGAACCAGCCGCGCTTCGTACTGGGAACCTTTTCTTGACGGATTTTTTAGGGTTGCGGCGAAGACTGTATACACACTGAATAGGTCACAAATTTGAATCGAATATTATTGAGCCATTTATAAAATTGTGGACTGGGTTGAATTTGACGGCAACGATGTGGCGAAGGTATGTGCCTATTTGCAAGTTTGATTTCTCCGGCTTTCTCCGGCTTTCTTCTTTTGCCACTACATACAGTTCTATGCCACCAGGTCAGTGTCAGCTTCAATCGGTCTGTCCACACATTTACTCCCATACAGAAGATTCTCACTTGATTTCTTCCCATCCGAGTCGAATGGCAACCTACGTGAATTTATCCAAGGATGCGTCGAGCGTATCGACGAACCGTGAACTTCGTCTTCACACGGCGAGTCTGGACTCTCAGATTCAGGTCCTCCGGGCCCAATTGGACGAGCTTTTGAAGCAACGCATGGCTGCCCAGGAAGCGCTTGACGCAATCACCTACCCTGTCCTAACCCTCCCGGTCGAAATCGTCTCGGAGATCTTCTGCTGCACCTCGAGTGCGGGAGGCGCCCACTCTAAATTGACTCTCCACGGGAAGTCCTTCATCCTAGGGCATATTTGTCAGCTCTGGCGACAGATTGCACTCTCGACCCCAGAGTTGTGGAACACCATACGGCTTACAAGTCGTGGAGCCCTCGAGCCTGCTTGTATTCACGCCTTCTTATCCCGTGCCGCCTCCCTCCCGCTTTCGATTTCAGTCGATGAAGTAGATGTTGACCGCGACGTCCTACATGCGGCGTTAAACACGATCATGCCGCATTCTCGAAACTGGGCGCACCTCGCCATCGGCAGTGCGGCTGAAACCATGCGTGTATTCCAGGTCGTTCACCAGCAGCTTCCCATGCTGCAATCACTGGAGCTGCAAGTGGATGACCACCCTACCATATTTGATGATACGTTTGGCACCATGTTTCAGCATGCGCCGCGTTTGCGCCAGGCACATCTGTATGGATTCGGCCTCCAACGGTTCGCCCTCCCGTGGTCCCAGTTGACCTCCCTCCATATCACCCATTTTGGCCAAAACCTCACAGAGATTCTCAGTTGGACGCCAAACCTGGTCGATCTAATCCTTGGAGGCACCGACACTGTCAATCTTCCGCCGCTGCCCCGCCTTCAGTCCATCATCTTTGCAAACATGAGCATTTCCGTCCAACCCGATATTCTTTCGCGCCTTCGTGCTCCAATCCGAAGGGTGAAAATGGTTGCCTCAGATCTGGCTCCATTTACCCCGCCGATGGCCCACCCATCCTCCTTGGTCGAGCTCTCAGTAGATATTATATCCAATGGCTTCGTTGCGTCACCGGCCATCGGGTGCCTCGCCGTCCTGTCGTCGGTCCGAACCCTCAAGATCACGGCGCACGATTACAACCCGAGCAGCACCAATTTCTCCCTCCATCCTCTCATTCTCCGGCTCCTCGAGGACACGCGATTCCTTCCGGCGCTGGAGTCGCTCTCGATTGTACTGCTGGAAGACTCCTCCGGCATCCACACACCTCTCGACAGTCGCACATTGTCCGACATGCTTGACGTGCGCGGGCTACGCAATTTCGAATTCCTTTCTCGCCATCAGATCCCAGATCTGGATGGTAAAGCAACCGAGTTCAAGGCCAAGGGAATGCAGATTCACATGGAGACTGTGCCCGAATTGGAGTTTGATTACTGGCGTCCGGAGTTCTAACATTCGCAGGTTGTGTACAAATGTAGTGTGTTGGTTAGTAGTCTTCCTGGAATTACATTTAGTGTCTCCTCAATTACCTGGGTGTGAATACGGCCTCACAAAGCTGGATATCTGACTTGAATTCGCGGTTATTTCGAAAGTCATTTCTTACAATCGGGCAGACAATATCAGGGCTGGAGGCGGCGGAGGAAGAGTAGGTGCATCCAGCATTTCATCCCCAATGTTTCGTCGGAAAACTCAACCGTTCAAAATGCGGAAAAGAATCCAAAGGGAGATGTTGAAGTTTGATGTCATCAAATCCTTTTTCTTCTCACCCCAATGACCATCTCACCAGATTCGAATCGTGGATAGGTATGTTATTGCCCATACAACTACTTCTCTCATCAACCACACCCCTTACGGACAGACTTATTCACTGGTCGAACTGACTTGATGGTGTTTCCGCCAACGACAAATGAAAACTTCCGGGAGCCCCTGCGTCTCACCAGCCATGAGCTGCGAACTCGCGCCTTAACTCTAGATACGGAGATTCTGGCTCTCCGCACCCAACTAGATGCTCGCTTGACTGATCGCGCGACGGTCCAGGAAGCACTGGACGCGATAGTTTACCCTGTCCTGACTCTCCCCGTCGAAATCACCTCGGAAATCTTCTGCTGGACGGTTCTCCATCCCGGACGAGTTCCGCCGACGTGGATCCCCCTCCACCAACACTTCGTTTTGGGCCAGATCTGTCGGGTGTGGTGCCAGATAGTGCTATCCACGCCCAAATTGTGGAACACTATTACTCTCAGGGCACTTGACGGGGTTGAAGGACAGAATCTGTTCCGTCTTCAGACTTTTCTGTCCCGGGCAGCTCCCCTGCCCCTCTCGATCTCCTTCTACAATCACATAGCTTGGGAGACTGATGTGTTCAGCATCTTTGCTTCACACTGTCGAACCTGGGGAAACCTCAGTTTCTCTGGTCCGTTCGGAAACCTGGAGCCATTAACGACGATCAACCAGCTACCGATGTTGAAATCTCTGAAGCTCATCCTAGATGACACCGCTGACGAAAATATGTTTGGCGTGATGTTGTTAGGGGATCTGGGTATTCATAGTGTATTTTGAATTTACCCTGTATATTAGTCTTCGTAAATTCTGTCTTTTGATTCAAGAGCGAAGCCACACTTCTCACCTGTCATTTTGGTCTGTGTTAAGCCTCTGAACAACTTCAACGGCTTAACACATCAAATATTTGATCTGCCATCAATGCCATGAACGTCCCGCCGCCTCTAAAACATGTCTCTTACATGTTTCCCACTCTCATTACAATGTCAACCCTTATGGTTGCCACAATGGCCTTTCTATGTAGACTTTCTCTTTGCAGTAGTGCTTGTAGTAATATCTAGAATATTCAGAATACCCAAGAATATTCTAGAACATTTTGAGAACTTCATGGAACATTGTTCCAATATTCCAGGGAATCTTCTAGTACCATACATGAAGATTCCAACCCTATGTAGAAGGTTCTAGAATAGAACCTTAGTATATAACTGAGAGCCTGTCCTCATGTGCAGGCATCTATCCTTACATCAATCCACAACGTAGCACTTCTGCACACAACTCCGAAGAGGCTGACTGTAGAGTCTATAGCCAATTCACTGAAAGGCTGTCGTTCTCTCGACAGACACTAACAGGCGAACCGGGACAGAGACACACACGTTGACAGGACCACAATATATTCCTAGCGGCGAGACTCCAGGCTACGAGCAACAGGAGGAATACAAGGGGGGCCAAAGTCGGGGGGTTTTCGTGCGGTCCAGAAGGTAAGGTAAATGGTGGCTATATATACAAAAGAGGATGTGGCTGAGTAAGTGACATGTGAAGAACCAGGTTACTGGTAAGATGCACGTGTGAGGATGGCATCCTTACACTCTCCCATGCTTCAAAAACATCCTATATCTGGATAAGAAAACACCATTTGAGTGAAGGCAAGGGACAGTAGATGAGTAAACTTGGGATCAACAAATCTGGCAGCGCACCACTGGTCGTGGACTGTTTGGGACAGAACGTCTACCCAACGATGAATGCACCCCGGGTCGCCATTGGAACCGAGTACAGGTGATGGGATGATCCAAGTGACGGTGACAACAGTGAGCCAAGTAAATGGAACCGGTGTAATCGCCATGAGTGACAATGACAGATGACAGATCCGACAGATGACAGAGTTGACAATCACCAAGACAGCGGTGACAGCGACAGCGGAAATGACAGCAGAGAATGAACAAGTAGGAACAAGGTCAAAGGTCCCATTGGTGATGTGGACTCTGGGGCCAGAGGACATAGGCCACAGGGAAATCCACATCACCAAGACAAGAAGGTGACGGCGAGGGCGGAGTGGAACAACCAGCAGTCGATGTCAAAAAAAAAGTGAAAGGCTGTCGTTCTCTCGACAGACACTAACAGGCGAACCGGGACAGAGACACACACGTTGACAGGACCACGATATATTCCTAGCGGCGAGACTCCAGGCTACGAGCAACAGGAGGAATACAAGGGGGGCCAAAGTCGGGGGGTTTTCGTGCGGTCCAGAAGGTAAGGTAAATGGTGGCTATATATACAAAAGAGGATGTGGCTGAGTAAGTGACATGTGAAGAACCAGGTTACTGGTAAGATGCACGTGTGAGGATGGCATCCTTACATTCACCTACTTCCTAACTGTAGAGTCCATAGGGTATGACACGGGTACGGGTAAACCCGCGGTATTACGGGTAAGGGTGCCGCGGGTGCGGGTGCGGTGTTAGACTTTTTCAATACCGCGAGTACCGCAACCCGCAGAATAACCGTACCCGTAAAACCCGTAACTCCAAAAAGTGCACTAAGTGGGACTTGAACTCACTATCTTAGGAAATAACAGGAAGTGGAGTTACCAACTGGGCCATAGCAGCATTGACAACTAAAAGAACACTCTGAATGTCCCCTAGCAAGCCTTTTGATTCAATGAGACTTTTCTGATTGCATTTGATTTGGCTCACTATGAGCTCTATCAATGCAGGAAACTTTAGAAAGCTCCTTTAGTCTATGTGGATAGAAGCCATCTCTTTATCTTTACTCAAACTCAATTGCTTTGAGTTCAATTCTCGGTACTCCAGCCCTTTTTAAAACCCGCGGTTATTCTGGCGGTAATTTTGCGGTAACGGGTGCGGGTGACGGGTTTCGCGGGTACGGGTACGGTATGACCCGTGACACCCGCGGTATCACCCGTGTCACTCCCTAAGAGTCCATAGGATAGTAGTCCCACTTGCCGAATCCGCTAACCGTAGGGTCCATAGCGCCGATTCGAACCAGTTCCTAGCTTAATAGCCCATAGGATCTGGAGTTACCTG
>JARKIB010000821.1:0-22898 GCA_029378385.1 Mycena metata | reverse complement strand
CGAAGGCTCTTTCTTGCTCAAGATCTTTTACATCCAGGGTGAGAACTTTCCGCAGAGTGGGTTTCCCAATTGTGGTAATTGAACCACGGACTCGGAACTTCCGGTGGAGTTGCATTATTTGTTTGGGTCAAAACTCTCATACTGACAAGACTCGGAATTTCAATTCCGAAACAGGTCTGATGTCATCTGAGACTCGAGGCTCGAGCGTTGATGGGGTCGTTGTCACATCAACGCTCTCCACTCCAGCTCATCCTCCACCATTACCATGGCCGCCCTGCCACTCACATTCGTGGACCGCAAACTGATAGATACACCCGTGGTCGGTCCAGACGGCGCGGTGTTTTACACCCTCACCAGCACGCACGGTTTTCGAGGTCGCAAAGTCACGACCATAATGGCCGCGAGTGGCCTTGTGGGCATCATCAACTGGCGCGAGGACCATTTCATTATAAACGGTGTGGAGAGGAAGTGGGACCAGATCAGGGCAAGATCGGGTGGGATCTTTAGCTCGTGCGTTCAGCTTGGTGTTTTGCAATCTGAAGCTGATCTCCGTCTTTTAGAGAGCGGGAGTGGAACTGGGATGGTAGGCCCTACACGCTGAAGTACCATCACTCGAACAAGGAGCTTTTGGTGCGCGTTTTATCTGCACCTTTGTCATATTGATCATCGCTGACTGTACAAAGGCGACTCCTAATTTCAACAGCGTCGCGGGGACTGTCCGGTTCACGACTTACGACACCCATTTGTTCCACGAGAACGAGCGCGCTGTGCTGTATCTTCCGTCCCAGATGCAAGATGAGATCGAGCGGATGTTCCTGCTCATGGCCATCCTGCAAACCGAGATGCATCGCCAAGATGTGCGCGTTTTCCTTGCACAGGTGTACATATTGATCTGACTTCTCTTGCAGAAGCAGCGTGGCGCCCGGAACGCCGGTGCAATTGCTGCTGCGAGTGCCTAGTTGAGCGGCTGCAAATCCAATGTCGTGCATTCCGTTTTGAACCATAATGTTTGCGATTTGAAAACGAATGATTCTGATTCTGTCAAGGAATCTCCCCTGTTCGAGCAATTTATCATAAGCATGAGTTTACTCATTTCCGATTGCAGCGTTTTCTAGGAGTTATGTTCGACTCTTGAAGCTTGAAGGTGGGTTGGTTCTTCTGGGTTCGGTCAAATTTAAACAGCGAGTTTACGGAAAACAAACAAGCTTCAGGATGCCAACCGATCACCAACAGCGTTGCTTCCTGGGATTTGACCCTGGGGTTTAATCCAGGGGCGACTTCTGTGACTCTATTTTGCCTCGTTCAGGCCCACTTCTGCATCCGTGAATATCGACCTCAATCGACTGTCTACCCGTTCGAATCTATGTCTGATGCGTTTTGAGTAACCCTTTTGCGGCGTCGCCAGGGTCGTTACTTCCGTGATTTATACTGAGATACTGCGAATAGATAATGATACAGGGGGTCGGCTTCGAGAGCTCGGTTTATCATGGAACCTGGGCCCAGGCAGCAACTGGAGTTGCCTCCGTGCAGTGATTCCTACGGTTCGTGAAGAAAGACAAGTCGCGATCGACCGACTCAAATCATCATTATTTATTTGCAATTTCATGGCAGCGGAACTTCAATTCTACTGTTGCTACTACCGTAATGGTGAATTTAGGCTTCATTAGTAGGTAACTCGAAGTGCCGATTGCCAATTGGGATGAGGGGCGTCGCCACCTCAACCAGTGTCCGAATCGCAATCTCGTATAAGAATTGCCCTGCCTTCATGTCAGCATTAACAGTTCATCCTCCCTCCACATCGTCCATCTATCCTCATGGCCCTCACCCTGACGTTTATCGACCGCAAACTCGTGGATTCCTCTGTGATCGGTCCAGATGGTGGGGTACATTACACCACCGGCAGCACTGATGGGTCCCGCGGTCTTAAATTCACGACGATAACGGCTGCGAGCGGCCTCGTCGGCTCCATCAACTGGCGCGAGGCGCTCTTCGTCATCGACGGCGTCGAGAAGAAGTGGGGCGAGCTCAAATCGCAGTCAGGTCGCAAGTTTGGCCCGTGAGTCCGTGTTTGTTCGTTTTCGCAGCGATGAAATTGATCAGCCTTTTTTGTATCTAGACAGCGAGAGTGGAATTGGGAAAATAAACCGTACACGTTCAAGTATCAGAACTACGCCAAGGAACTTCTAGTGTGTTCTCCCTTGCAGAGCAAATCATCCGCGCTAACTAGGATGAAGGCGACGCCCAGTTCTAGCACCGACGCGGGCACGGTGCGGTTCACAACCTGCGATGCTGGTTCGGTTCGTGAGAAAGAAAACGCTGTTCTTTACTTCCCGGAGGAGGTGCAGGATGAGACCCAGCGCATGTTCCTCCTCATGGCGATTCTGCAAACCGAAATTAGCCGTCAAGCTGTACGTTGCTCCGGTTGCATTTGGCTTTTTCTTTTTCCACTAATCTGTACTTCATTCAGATGGCGAAGAAAATGGGCATTGATGCAGTTGCATCGCTATAACAGACGGGCGGCGACTAACTGGTGTACTCTGATCTTATAATAAATTTTGGAGCTGGCTCCGATCTTGTAGAGTGCTTGGCTTAATATCTCAAACCGAATTCATTGTGTAAAAATGGACCAGATTCCGAACAAACTTCAGGCTCTGGAGAACGCCGCCCTTGAAGGTTCGAATTAGGAATCCGTTCACAGCACATACTGTGAGATCATCTGTTGGGGCGTATTCCGCAGGGAAACGCCGCGGAGGGGACTCAGGAGCCATAGGCACGCTCCGCGGCAGACACCGCCCTGTTTTGAATATTCTACGTAGAACTCAGTCGGCCGACCGTCCAGGAACGCGCCGCTGAGGTAAACGCTGGGAGAGCGAAAAGAAATGCGCCACGGCGCCCTCCGTGCTGGCGTCCGATGGCCATGGGGAAGCGCCAGCCCATGCCTTTACGTGTTAGACGCGGCAGAAGATAGCAAATTTAAAGGATTGTCTCTAGATCTTCCCAGAAACTTACCACCACGCATTTCGGAAAGCTTTGAATACTCCGGGTTCGGTTTCTGTGTTGAACCATTTCTTAGAGACAAACCCGTGTACAAGTTGAACCGACCTCCGCATTCAGTACTTTTTTTTTCGTGCGTGGCAACTTCATGTCGACAAACAAACTCATCGTTCTCATTTCACGCTCCCGTACCTCATACCACGAGGCACTGACGATCTGCTTCCTTTTGTCCGTGCGTTCTTTTTCTAATGCCGTAACTTCGAAGGTAACGTTGAACTGTTGAACAATGTTTCCATCAAAGGTGATCGCGGATCACCGCCTCCGAGTCTCTTGCTCTTGACTCCGACCATGAAAACGGAAGGGTTCCCTCTCGCAGAGTCGGTATGAATGCACAGTCGAAAAATTCTCTGTGGGTTACTGGCCCTACGTTGTAACCCACCACCCAATCCTTCCTGCTGCTGGGATCCTGCAGTCTGCATTTCCCCGGCATGCTAATCGCCGTTTTCTTCTCAGGCTTTGAGCTAAAAGCCTTCGAATGACCTCCTGGTCACCCTCTAGCCTCGTTTACGGTCCATGTGCTCTGCGCCGAACCCTGCCGCAAAGACTCTGCAAATTAATTTCCCTCGTCATAATCGACGGCTCGGCGTGCTCCTTTCCCTGGCCTCCCAGCTCATCCTGCGTTAATCAAGATATGGGCGTTGCCTCTTACGCCCCCTGGACCGCTGCAGCTCCAACAGTGCCACGGATCACTCTCCACGAGGCTTACTTCCCAGAAGACAAGTAAAATTGTGCAGTGTCTGTCTGACAGCGGAAGGTATTATCGCCGTTTAATCAACACATCCCCAAAACGAATGTCCACGTCGGCCGCGGGATAGATCTCGACTCGCTGTGTTTCTTCTTCTCGTCTTCCCTGGACTTTGGTCGGTCGTTCGACTGCCACCCACGCGTCTCTCGGAGGCAAATTTCAGATTATTGACTCCCTCATGCTCACTCGTCCAGGTTCCTGATACGCTGACCCTCCATATTTTTCGCCAAGGGGCTCGAGATGCGCTGACTCGTGCACCGTTGGCAACGGGCCTTCCGAGCCTGTGGTACGCACTCCCTTCTGCCAAAGGCTAAGACTGCATTGCAAATAATCTCCGCCTCCTTCACAGGTCTACTTTGGAGATTCCTGCGCCCGAGCTGCTTCACACTACAAATGTAGACTCACAATCCATGGAATTCACAGCTATCGATGACTCCGATGCCTTCGCCTCAGCACAAGGTTTGAGGGCTAGATGGCTTGCGTTGCACGTTCCAACTTCACCACGAGCATTGCACGAGAAAAGGGTGCGTGCGTTTCGATGACGTGGTGCTTGTGGGAATCGGTCGACGGTCGGCCTTTTTTTGCGGTACGCTGGGTAACGATCCGGCTCTTCTTAAATTCATGCCTTTCCCGATGATTTCACCTGCTTTAAATCTATAGCCATGAACGAGGATTGAAGACGGAAAGCGCAGAACAACATGCCATCGACAGTGCGTGCCTATCCTTCACTTATACTCTCAATTGACGATACAAATCCGAGGTTCGCCGAGCTCGACACCCTTCCCTATGCCTCTTCGTGCACCAGCAATCAGTGATTAACGCGAGTCTGGGCCTTCTGAAGCGAACACGAGCTGGTATAACCAGGCGGTTTCCTTCGTCCGATGCAGGAGGGAAGTTTGAAAGGGCCGGATTAGGAACGCCTCTCCTTCGCTTGCGCGTCCGGCTCTGCGCCCCCGCCGGACTGAAAAAAACCGTGCCCAGCCGTTTTGTCCCTCGTGTTTCGAAGACGGAGGATTTCCCCTTGATGGCAAGAATGCAGCCTGACGTGGATCCGAAGGGAAAACTCAAAGGTACGACATGCTCAAGCTCAACTTAAGCTCACTTTATTTTTCGCGCACCAGATTCCAGGGTTGGGCAGACTGGTCTGACTGGATTTCATCCCGTTAGCCCGTCCTCAGTACAGCTGGCCCCACTTACTTGCTTGGCGTCGTTAGTTGCAGTTTAATTCCCTTGGCCAAATTATCATCGAACTCAAGAGTAACTTTAACCTGCTGCGTTAATACATTACCTCAGACCTGTGCTGCCGTACTCTGAGGGATAACCTTTCGCCGATCCTTTTTACCAGCCTCGCGGAATGGCGCTAACTCCACCACTATCAAAGGCATAAATAGGAACGGTCTGTGAATCATCCCATTCATTCCTCCGATTCCCAACGTCCACAGATGCAGCCTCCTGGGACGACACATACCGCTAAATTCAATGTCGGCGCGTATAATCCAATGCCTTGGTATGTTTCCCCCGTCGCCAACCAACCCTAAATTCACGATCCACAGGTCACTAAAAGAAATTCGGAGCGCCATCCCGGCACACTGCTTCGACCGGAATACCCGCCGTGGGCTTCTCTCTCTGTGTCGCGACCTGACCATGGCTGCGGCGTTTTGGGCCCTTGCCATCGGTATCGACCCATTATTCGCGAAGCTCCGACTGAACCCCGCCCTTCCCCCGTTCGTTTTGGCCGCTCTGCGCTGGGGGGCGTGGTGCGTGTAGTACGTCGGCTTAACACTGGTCAGAAGCAATGATAAACCGATTGCTCAACCAGCTGGTGGTTCCAAGGTCTTGGTGAGCTGAGCGCCGCCGAATTTGTTCGCAGCGAACTGACGCTGGCAACCCGTTCAGTGTTCACAGGTATCTGGGTAATCGGACACGAGGTATATGGCCTCGATTTCCTCTTTATCCTATCTCCTGCTCACCTCCGATGACAGTGTGGACACGGCGCGTTCTCACCGCACAGAAATCTAAATAATTTCATTGGATTCGTATGCATGCACCCTTCCTCCAACACCCAGACCTAACTCAGTGACGTAAAATATCCTATCTAGGTCACCCATGCATTTCTGTGGACGCCGTATTTCAGGTTTGCGTTCGTCAAGCACATTTTCCCTTTTTTGCTCACAACACTGGTCTCTAGCTGGAAGATCTCGCACCATCGCCATCATATCAGCCATGCTTCCATGGAGCGAGACGAGGTATATGTGCCAAAAACGAGATCGGACCTCAACATCCCTCCCCACGAAGCCGAAACCACGTTTGACTACGAAGATGTTTTTGGCGACACTCCGATATTCACCCTTTTTATGCTCGTCCGGCAGCAGCTCTTAGCGTTTCCCGCGTACTTGTGTCAGTTCTCGCCGATTCTTCATCGTCCTCAATACACCTGACAAAATAATCGCAGTGTTCAACTCCTCCGGACAAAACCATTACCCAAAATGGACCAATCATTTTACTCGTGCGTCACCCACCTTCCGCCCTCGAGTGTGACGGCTAAGCCTTTCTTGCGTAGCCAATTCGATTCTCTTTACAAAAGCTCAACGACGGGCAGTGATTATCTCCAATCTCGGGCTTCTTGCGATGATCGTCGCAATCCGCAAGGCGGTCTCGGTCTACGGGGTAGTTGAGGTGGTCAAGTACTACGGAATCCCATGGCTTGCGGTCACCCATTGGTGTGAGTATGGATATGTTTCTTCTTTAGATATATGGACTCAACGTTTGCCAGTTATAATGATCACCTACTTGCACCACACTGATCCGGTAGGCGTCTTTTTCCCATGGCTCCTCCTAAAAACCACTAATGATCACTCCAGGTCGTCCCTCACTTCCGGGGAAAAGCGTGGAATTTTCAACGTGGCGCTGCGGCCACAGTCGATAGGTTAGCGTGAGAAGCTGAATGCACTCCTTCAATCTAATCCTCTTCATTAGACCATTTCTCGGCTGGCAAGGCAATTTCTTTCTGCATTCCGTCGCGCGGTACCATGTCATCCACCATGTATGTTTCCCCTTTCGATCGAATGGAAAATCTCACGCATGATCGCAGTTTTTCCCCAAGATGCCGTTCTGTAATTTTATATTCCCCACTCTCTGAACCAACTCTCTAAGTTGCGTCTCCGTAGATCACGGGAAAGAGGCCACCGACGCGCTCAAAGCCTTTATCGGTGAATATTACACGTTTTCGGACAAGCCGGTCTTTCAGGCGTTGTGGGAGAACTATAACCGGTGCCAGTTCGTGGACGACGAAGGTAGATTCGTTCCATGTTTATGTGGTAGTCTTTGTTAACCCCGCTCATCAGGAGATATTCTCTTTTATCGCGACAAAAAGGGTGACACAGTTTTCGAAACAGTACGGTAAATGCTACCAGCGACAACGGTGTTTGCCTCCTACTCGGTCCGCTGCTATCATGTCACATATTCCCTTGTCTGAATTGTTTCACTCCACCACATCTGTCCCGGAGCTCACGGATTTCCACGCCTCCAAGTCTTCCAGCCGTTTTCGGTAGAAGTCCTTGGCGTTATTGTATGAATCCTGCCCCATCGCAAGTCGAGTGGGAAGTGCCCGCCCAGGATCCACCGTGATGAGTTCGATTATCTTCCGCGCTGCAATCGCGGCGTCGCCGCGTTCTTTGCCCGCTGCTGCATTGAATCCCGAAACCCACTCATGTGCGGCGTCATATCCCTGAATCTTCCCCTCCGCAACCTTGAGATTACCCGACTCTGCCACCGACGTGCGAAATGCGCCCAGCTATGGGTATTTAGCTTCTTGGTGATGTTGAAAATGAGGTCTACGAACCTGGATCGAAATACTGCGGATGTTGAAACTCGCCAGCTCGCGCGCCCACGTATTCGACAGGGCATCGAGGGCGGCCTTGCTGGCACAATATATACCGGCGCCAGGGATACACAACATTGAACCCTGCGAGCTGACATTGACGATCGTTCCTTGTTTTCGCTCCCTCCAGTGCGGAAGAAGCGCGTTGGTGAGGTTGATCACGCCAAAAAAGTTGGTGTTGAATTGCGCCAGGTTCTCTGCGGCGCTGTTCTCCTCTATGGCTCCGCCTTGCAAGAACCCCGCGTTGTTGATCAGGTAATCGACTCGGCCGCTGATTCGAGACTTTTAGATGCGATCCAAATGACAGGGAGACTAGTTTCACGAACAACAGTTCCAACGCCGTGGAGGCGAACCCCTTCAGTTCCTCGGGAGAGGCTGTGACATCGAGCTTCAGCGCCTTCGCTCCCATCGCCTCTAACGATACCAGGGTCTCTGGGCGGCGAGCAGTGGCAATAACACGTAGACCTGCCGCGAATGCAGCTGCGATAGTTTTCAAGTTGATTGTGCGCACTGATCGTTCAAAAAGACCTACCCTTTGCGAGCTCCCGACCAAAGCCGGTCGAGCATCCAGTAATCAGGATCACTGCACTATCTTCGCTCATTACTGCTGAGAACTGGCGCGAGTCAATCGAGGATGCTCGTAGCGCATTAACTGGCGCCCAACCTACTAAGTGGGTTGAAAAGCGGAGTGTCCTGGTTTGAGTAGGTGGTGGTAACTGGAAGATGACGATATTGCTGACAGGAGCGCCCTGGGAACTCTTTTCTCCTATAGGGAGTTGGAGAAGTTGCCGGAGATCGCCGGGCGGGTTTGAAAGGCAGATTATCTTCAAATCGAAAGGCTGCGATATTAGTTCGATGTTTTCAAGTGTATCAACATTTTTATTTCAAGCGGGGTGCGAATCTCAAAGGAGACTGCCAGGACTAACTTGTACAAAGTAAACTAATTCCATCCGACAACCAAGTCGATAATTGAACAATAATAAGCCCAAATCAAATGATCAGCTTCTTCCGCAAATGAAGCTCAACTCCGGGGAGGTAAGAGTCCGCGACTGGCATGCCAGAACCAGCCCGTCGCCGGATTCCGGAACCAGCCCGGGGTATTCGGGTTGGTCTCCGTAAAGCCCGCAGGGACGACGACGGGCTGCGGGGAAAGGGTATTGAAGTGGTGCGTAGGGGTATATACTGGATGCTGGGGGTATAAAGGCTGAGGAGCGTTGCCGGGATTCATCATGAAGGACGTTGTTGCCTGAGACGGAGAAGGGGGAGGAGGCATGAAGTTCTGGGGCGTCGAGTATATCGTCCTGCCAGAAGTGGAACGACTGGAACTGCCTTTCTGGCGCGGCGCCGAACCTCTTGACGCGGAGTCCTCTCCTGAGCGCGCGTGAGAATGGTGTGTGTGGGATAGTGATAAGACCAACCGTGCATCTGACGCCAACTGAGATAATTTTGCCGATGGACCCAATAGTTCTGGAGATTGGCCGATGCGACGGGGTTTGAAGTGTATTGAACATCCTTGTGCGCTGGGGAACTTGTTAGTGAAGTCGTACATCGAGGAAAATAAGAACGTACGGTGCATGACCTTCGCGTTGTTGAGCTCCATCGCGACAGTGGCCGGCGTACCGACCCAGATCCACGCGTCGCTGAGCCTCCATGTGATGGCAGGCGGGCTGTCGATCCGAACCCAGCGTCTAGTATCCGTCGGCTGCATTGAAGGACCGTGGTTATAATCTAGTCGCACTGAAAACTGAACGGGACCTACCGTAGTCGCACAGATACGAGCAACTTGAATGGCCTGGCTGGTGGTATTCACAGCGACGACGAGACACGGGCGGAGTTCTCTTGCTTTCTTGCGGTCGTAGAGCTCGTTCGGCGCAAGGGTTGAGACGTCCATCTCGAAGGAGTTGGGGTCGCACCAGAGGATGAGACCTGGATAGAATTGGTTGATGTGGGTGAAGGGTTGAAACATGGTAGTGTTGGTAGAGTCATGCTCCTTCCCTGGCTTTTATCCTAGTAAGAGACGCCCGAATGCCATGTATTGAATGGTAGAATAGAATGAATCATACGGAGTCACTGCTCACTCGCAGAGCCTCTGTGATGGAGTCTGTATTTCCGGTACGAAAGATAGCTGAGCACCCGCAGATGGATAGAGCCAGGTGGCCGCGGAGCCGGATTGAATGAGACTGCGTTGTCCTAGGATTTAGCTCTTGGAGAGAACGTCACGGAGCCGATACCGACTGCGTTATGGAGAGGAACCAGAATGAAGGAAGTTGATACCCAAGAAAGGCAGGTACGAATTCTAACAACGGATTGCACTGAGTCAGAGTTTGCGGATCAGATCAAGCCGAGGGAGATACTAGTCAGAGGGCGCAGTTTGTTTTTGAAAAGTCAAGCGAGTTCCTTTGTGCGCGAGGGAGAATGAGTCAGAGAACCCACCGAGTCCCGGGCCGCGGCTACTTGGCCGCTGAAGCGCGTTTGGATGAGCAGACCCGGGTGCCGGGGTCGAGTCATCATTCAAACTGGCCGTTAACTCAGGAAAATGTGTCGGGAACGTTAGGTAGTATGCAGTGCTTACTGCTGTATAATTCCCGTCAAGACAGAGAATACAGTATATTCTGACGGATGGCAGCATTATTAATCACACTTCGAAAGCGATGAAAAAGATATGATGCGTACGAACTCAATACGCGCCACGCGCACACGAAAGCGAAGCGGGGAGGACCGCGGATATACGGTTGATGTCTTGCTAGGAGAAGACCAGGAAAATTCCTTTGGTAAATTTCCTTGCAACGGTAAGCATGGAGCGTGACCCATCGGTGTGAGGAAGCGAGAGAAACGAAAGCTGTAACACTTGTTTTAAAAAGCTGTGGACTTGCTGTGACCCTGGCATAACGAGTCTCAGGGCTCCGTCCCAAAGTCTTGCGCCGTTAGATCGAAGGAGGCCATGCTTGTAACCAGCCAGGACGTTTGCTCGAGATGGGCGAGATGGTGGTGAGAAGGAAGGAAGAACAAACAGGTTGAAACACCGCTCGGCACCGCATATCACATTTGGCGTGACAGCATGTGATGTGACAGCTCGCGAATCTCTCTCCTTTCCTGTCAATGTCATCCGACTCATCGTCGTGTATTCCATTGCGGAAAGTACCTGTGGTGTACTAAGTTGCTCGACTGTGATTTTTCGCCACGGGACCCGCATATGCTGTTCGTTTTGTAAATAAATAAAACCCCTACCTCAATTTTGAGTGGAGGGGCAGAAGTCCCGAGTTATGAGACCCCGCGCACGAGTTTTGACCTAACTTTCACTATATTCTTAAATCAGTGTCTCACGATATTAAACCCACCTCACGACATTGAGCTATCTCACAATTTTGAAACCACCACCCACGATTTTGAAACCCCCACCTCACGATGTATTAAGACACCCACCTCACGATCTTGAGCAACCATCTCTTGATTCTGAGGCGACTATCTCTCAATTTTGCTAAATTAATCCCGTACGTCGCCGGCAGCGACGACGGCGAGTGTTCGGGCATTGCGCGCCACGGTGAGCAGAGGCATGTCGGGGACGGCGGTGTCGCGTCGGCGTCGCGTCGGCACCGTCGGTGGTTGATCAGCGTCCGGATCATCGCACCGTACGGCCGGTGAGTGGCCGTGTTGGCTGCGGCCTACCGGCATGTTGACGGCATGTTTAAATTTGATGTTCAACTTTGGTTCAACCTTTTAGAACCTTCTTCTCCGCCACTGTTGCTCCTGTGGCCATCGGCGGTTTAAGCCTAAACCTTGGACCACAAACTACCATGCTGTCAAATCGTGTCCAGAGAGCGCTCGGCGGAAACCAATCTCAAAGGTGCCATGTTGAACTTTGATTGCACTGCACGGCTTGACGGCGGCGGGCAACATCTGGCAATTGCTAGCATCGGCTGAAACGCCGCCTGCAAACAGTCCCCCAATAAATCAATTTCTTCCTGAAGCTAGCCAGTTAACCCAAAACCAACTTGAAGTTTTTTGATTCCTCACAGTGACTCCGAAATTCCATTCTAACCCTGGAATACCCTCAAAAAATGTACACCGTGCTGCTTTTTCGGTCAGGAGAAGGTAGCTTGTGGAGGTTAGACACAAATTCTCATCAGTTTATTGCAGTTGGTCGGATTGCAATATATTCTCATGGAGCATTTACGATCGCTAAAAATGTATGTGCACACCGTTTGAGCTTATAAAATGGCCCAAACAGTGTTTGCCCTGGGTTGGGAACAGAAAAAAACGGAGAGATGGGGAGTTGAAAACCCATGGATTGTAATTCTGGATCCCTCCCTTGTCAGATTGTCGGCGGCGGCACCTACATAGTACATCCGGCTCACATTCTTTCTTTGGGGCTCCAATGAAGATCCGATACTTTCCAAGTTGCCCGTTGTCACCGAGCTCTATCACCTATTGAAGTGGCCGTCTGGGAGAGACCAGCCATTGTCCGTATTTGAGTACAGCATCTGCTGGTTGACTCGCACACCAAGTAAGGCCATGAACAAAGCCTTCTTCTTTGCCCTTGCGGGCGGGATGGAACACGCCGTCAGGCCGGAGTTATAGTGCAAGTCTCAAGAGAGTTTTACTTGCAGAAGAAGCAATCCCGTCTAGCCACTAAAATTCCAACTCACTTGCCCAACATAGATTCAAATGTACAATGACTGGGTGGTGATGCCAACTGGTGAATGCTCTGTATCCCCTGTCCTGGGCACCTCTGCAAGGCTTAATCGCTTGAAGTGCACTATAGAACGGGTCAACCAGCATGTTTCTTTTATTTTTCCCCGGTGGCTTCTCCGATAAAACTGAAGGAAAAGTATTCGAATTACCCTCCTTGTACGAGTGCATTGATTTTGGTTGATTTTCACGCAGCTCGGAAATGCTCATTCCCGCAGCCCAGATCAGAACCTGCAAACACTCGGTGCCCGGCGGTTCGCTCTTCTGTCTCGTCAGTTGCTTATACATGTTACCAGTCGTGTAAACAAAACAGGTGATCCTATTTGTATAACTCTGAATCTAGGTGCATATGCCCGATGGCCTGGATGATGCATGGCTGCATGATCAGAGGGAGAAATGGTATATGTCCGAGGAGTCACAGTATCTTTAAAGGAAAGTTAGGGGAGGGGACGGGGGAGTGTGATCACTGGTTTAGTGAATTGGGTTTGCCCAATTCGATCCTCAAAGTTGCCACACGCATTCGGGCACTTGGAATATCAAAGCATGAGTTTTAAACCTACCTTCATTTCCAGTTTTCTTTAGTCCTAGCCACGCTCGGGGCAAAGTTGGGTCATTTTCACACAAACTGTAAGTTAATACACCTTTCTTTTGCTCGCAAACACTTAAGAGGCACATTTTTTGCCCCACGCAAAATGCCACCTATATATTTCTTGGGAGTACTTCTGGGCTGTAACCATTGCAATTCAGTCTAAATTTTGCGAGTCAAAATAAATCAAATGGGTTCACTTTTGACTGGGACTGTAAATTGGGCTGGATAGTAGGGTAATTTATGGGATAATTCTATTTGGCAGCCCCCCTGCCCGGCAGCCCTGGGCTGCCAAATAGAAAAGTTCTATTTAGCAGCCCCCACGTGAGCTAATCTAACCGAGATAAACACACGAGAAACAGCCGCCTAAGGCGTTCTAAGGGTCAATGGATGGTTTAGAAAATAATTGAGGTGTTCTATGAGAGGTATATATTGCTAAGACAGGCATTAGACACCTTCACCGATTTTTTCCGCATTTTCCCGTGAGTTTTTCGGACAGTTACAGCTATTTGATTGACTCACAGCTTGAAGTATTGGGTGGTGCATACGAATTGCCTCTCAGAGAAAATTGCGGGGTCATTTCACACATGGTCCTCGCCCCGACAGTTCTTTCCCAGACCTTCAGTCGCCCTTTCACACCGCTATGGAGCCAACAAACACTTCCCGCCGCATCCCACCCTCGCCGCCATCAAGCGCCATCAAAGAAAATATTGGGGGCTGCCAGAACTTATTTGGCAGCCCCCCACCTTTTCGGGGGGCTGCTAAAGAAGGGGGGCTGCCAAATAGAATTATCCTAATTTATGCCCTAAGATTTAGGCCTAAACCACTGCAGTGGCTGAGAAGTTAAAGAGTTGAATCAAAGTTGAACATCAAATTTAAACATGCCGTCAACATGCCGGTAGGCCGCAGCCAAACACGGCCACTCACCGGCCGTACGGTGCGATGATCCGGACCCTGATCAACCACCGACGGTGCCGACGCGACGTCGACACGACACCGCCGTCCCCGACATGCCTCTGCTCGCCGCGGTGGGCAGTGCCCGAGCACTCGCTGCCGGATCAATTTATCAAAGTCGAGAGATAGTTGCCTCAAAATCATGAGATGGTTACCTCAAAATCGTGAGAGGTCACTTTAAAATCGTGAGGTGGCAGTTTCAAAATTGTGAGGTGGGCCTCTTAATACCATCAGGTGGTGGTTTCAAAATCGTGAGGTGGCGGTTGCAGAATCGTGAGATGGCTCAATAGGGGAAGTCAAAGTTAAGAATCCGCGGCCGATTCAGAGGTCGATTCTCATCCGATTCTGGCTCGATTCTGTGAGCCGAATCAGACCAGAATCGAGCCAACTTTGACCACCCCGATTCTGAACCTGATTCTGAGCTGATTCGGAATGCCATCAAATCATGTTCCCGATTTGTTTTCGCGGGCAGAAACTAGGGTTAGGGTGATTCTGGGCTGATTCTGGTCGAGTTGCTGCTCCGGAGCAGCAACACTGATTCTGACTGATTCTCAAAATTGATTGATTCTGGTACCAGAATCAGAACTCAGAATCAGCCTCAGAATCAAGTCGAGAATCAGCCTTCAGCTGCAACTTTGACTTCCCCTAATATCGTGAGGTGGGTTCAATATCGTGAGACGGTGATTTCGGAATAGTGAAGTTAGGTGAAACTTCGTGCGCGGGGTCTCGTTTTTGTCCCTCCAGTCAAAATCGAGGTCGGTTTTATTTTTTTTACAAAACGAACAGCATACCCGCACGCCCGACAAGCTGGCCGCTCGGGAGGGCTCAGGAGATCGCGAGAAAGTGCTCGCTTTCGGCGCTGAGGATTATTTGCAAGCCAGGTTGAACTGAGGTTCGGCGGCTTTGTTCTGGTTCTCAAAGACGGTGAAGGTATGGATGTCAGGTATAATAGTCGTCGTTAACGTTTACAGAAGCATCACGCGTTCGCGATTCGATTCACTCAGACTGCAACTTTAAGTGCATGACTCGCTAGCTTGAAGCGCAGTCGTCTGACCGGCCCTGATATGGTCTTGTCCAATAGATCGCCGTTCGTAGCCCTTGCTCCAAACCCACACACCCCGGAATGCATTTCCGAAGATGCCAGCAAAATCACCTCAGCGTTCAAATTTCGACGAGTTGTAAATACCTGTACGTCTTCCCACTCCCTTGTAACTCTTCAACTCTCCATCTGACCGTCACGCGACGACCGTTTCCTTTCGCAAACCCCATTCCGATTTTCAAGTTCCCACCAGTTCAGGAGTCGAGCAATCTAACATCTCTTCAGCGGCCGTAAGATCATCCAACGCTCGGCTATGTTCCATCCGTTTTTTTTTCGAGGCTTCTTTCTATCACTGTCAAAAAACGCGTCGACAAACCTCGCACTTGCTTGTGATTCCATTCTATCCAGATTAAGATGGGCCCGCGAACCAGGCACGATTTCGAATTCAGAGCGGAATTCGCGGATGAAAATTGTCGCTTACGGCCCCATCGATGCGTACCGGCCGACGCCAAGCGGGTGGTTGGGTGGAAATCGAGTGCAGTCATGTGCAGTGACAGTGCTGGTGCAATGTTTCATCCCCCCCCTCTCTCAGTGGAAGCGCTCACGACGGCGTCTGCCTCGCGATTCTCAAATTCGCAACTTCCAACGCAGAAGCATGGTCGAGTGCCGTCAGCATGTTCCTGGCCGGAATTGAATCACCGTCTGCAACCGATCGCGAATCTCCATGGCCGCCATGTGTGGGTTTTCGTTTGATCGACAATGCTGGCGCTGCGCGTCTTCTCAATCCTTTGCAGGTCCTCTCCTCTGGCGCTGTCTTGCGCTCAGCCACTTGCCAGGCACCCCGCTTTGCTCTCCGTGCGCCCCCTTTTTTTGATTGGCCGAGTAAATTGAAAACTGGCACTAAGTATTACCGGCAACGCAGCATGCCCACGGCGAACGCGTGACTGTTTTTCGATCCGCTGACAGGAGTTTTCCCCGCCGGAATGCAGCGTAACAGCGCGAATCAATTTCCAACGCGGTCCCATCATGATTCCCATACGAAACAACATGAAACTCCTTTTGTGATCGACCGTTGCGTTGCGGGGTATTAAAGCCCGCCCATCCCCCACAATGCTGTTTCTTTCGTGTCCCCACCCCCACACACTTTTGCTCACTAACCCCCCGTGCTCTCTTCACGATGCCCGGAGGCGCTGTTGTGTTCGGAACGACCGATACGTCTCGCATTGAGGCGCCGGTGACCGCCAAGACCTACTTCATGTGTGTCTTCGCCGCCTTTGGTGGTATCTTCTTCGGCTACGACACTGGTTGGATGGGGGGTGTTCTCGGAATGCCCTTCTTCATCCAGATGTACACCAAAATGCCCTACCCTGCTGAGCCCTTCTCCGCGGCCACCCTCCCTGCCTCCTTCTCGCTGCCTGCATGGGAAAAGTCGTTGATGACCTCTATCCTATCCGCCGGAACCTTCTTTGGTGCCCTCGTTGCTGTGAGTCTTCTCCGTTCTCCATTTCCGCTCCAGCTGATTATTTTCCAAGGGTGATATCGCTGACATTGTCGGTCGTCGCCCGACCATCATCGCCGGCTGCTTCGTCTTCGCCGTCGGTTGCATCCTCGAAATCGCTCCCAGAGATGTTCTCGCTGCTTTCGTTATCGGTCGTCGTACGTTGTTTTCACCATCTTTTTCGTTTGTTGGCTCGGCTAATTCCGTGGCAGTGATTGCTGGTGCCGGTGTCGGATTCATCTCCGCCATCATTATCCTGTACATGTCCGAGATCGCCCCCAAGAAGGTTCGCGGCGCCCTCGTCGCCGGTTATCAGTTCGCCATCACCATCGGCATCCTGCTCGCCAACTGCGTCGTGTACGCCACGCAGGACAGGCTCGACACCGGCTCCTTCCGCATTCCCATCGGTGTCCAGTTCCTTTGGGCTCTCATCCTCGGTACCGGTCTCCTCTTCCTCCCCGAGTCCCCGCGGTTCTACGCCAACCGTGGCGATATCGAGAAGGCTACCGTTGCCCTCGCCCGCGTCCGCGACCAGCCCCGCGACTCGGACTACGTCCAGGACGAGCTCGCTGAGATCATCGCCAACTTGGAGTACGAGCGTGCCCACGTTCCTCAGGTCGGCTACGTTGGCTCCTGGTTGGCTTGCTTCAAGGGCTCGCTCTTTGATGGCTCTTCCAACATCCGTCGTACCATCGTCGGAACTGGTTCGTCCTCTTCACCGCCTTTTCACACTCTGTGTCTGACACCGTTGTTCAGGTCTCCAGTGCGCGCAACAGTTCACCGGTATTAACTTCATGTGAGTGTTCTTTGTATTCTTTTCCTTGAGCAGCATCGCTGATTCAATATTCAGCTTCTACTTCGGCACTTCGTTCTTCCAGACGCTCGGCACGGTCAACAACCCTTTCCTGATCTCGCTCGTCACCACCCTCGTGAACATGTTGACCACCCCCATCTCGTTCTACATCATCGAGCGCTTTGGTCGTCGTCGCATCCTGCTCATCGGTGGAACGTCCATGGTTATTTGCCAGTACATCGTTGCCATCATCGGTGTCGCTGCCCCCAACGCCACCGTCCCTGGCGGCAACCCCACCGCCGTCAAGGCCGAGATCGCCTTCATCTGCCTCAACATCGCCTCCTTCGCCACCACCTGGGGTCCCTCCGCCTGGGTCGTCGTCGGTGAGATGTTCCCGCTGCCCATCCGGTCTCGCGGTGTCGGCATGTCCACTGCCTCTAACTGGTGCGTCCTTTCTTTTGCCATACCCCGCCTTTTGCTGACCCACCACGCAGGTTCTGGAACTGCATCATCGGTGTCATCACCCCATACTTCGTGTCGGCCGATAAGCTCAACCTCGGACCCAAGGTGTTCTTCATCTGGGGCTCCACGGCCATGCTCTCCACCGCCTTCGCGTACTTCTTCGTCTCTGAGACCAAGGGGTTGTCGCTGGAGCAGGTCGACCAGATGCTCCAGGAGACCACCCCCCGCACGTCCGCTGGCTGGGTTCCTCACCAGACCTGGGCTTCCGCGGAGGGCCACGTCGCAGAGAAGGTCGTCGAGGAGAAGTCGAGCGGCATTGCTACCCCTGCCGAGGTTTAATTATGTCGATTCCGTTTTGCAATATCATTAATTCGTGCCACGTACCTTACGCCCAAAAGAATATACCTTCATTGATATCCCTCTGCGTCTGAGTCTGGGGTTACTGTTGAACGTCAGCCAAACTTCGAATTCTGTGAGTCGTAATTATTGAAGACTGAGGTTAACGGTCCAACACTTTGCGTTCTCAATTCAGGCGAACGCGTGGCCTAGTCCAGTGAGTTGGATGTATAATACTCCTCGGTAAATATTTGAGCGTCTGGAGCGTTAACCAAAGTCGGTTTCTTTCAGCGCGTGCGGCGTGGTTCGGATACAACGAGTGGTTGGCTCTCTGAGTTTGGACAGGAAGGCGAATTGACGATAGGAGGCCAGGTACTCGGGCATACCGGCGTTGTATCCATAGACGAAATTTCGTTTAGTAAAATCTTGCTGTTTCGAGTCGTCAACCAAGAGCGCAGTGAGTCAGAGTAGGACCGGAGATGTCAAGTCCTTCTCCGCTATCTTCGTTCTCTCGACGGATTGATACGTCCACTGCGGGAAAAGATCTCAGACGCATCTGACGCAAGTTATCCGCCTTCCTCTTTGCGCTGGCAGCACAAATGGCCTCTCTCTCAACCTTCACCGGTGGGTGGAAGCGACTATAAAAGGCCGTGCTTGTGATAAATCCTAGGTTGAACCGCGGGAACAAGTGCTACAGCCGAAGTCTTGACCGACCATCCCACTCTCGTCTGGTCCACCAGCGCCCAGCATGTATGAGCGCAGGCCCTCTCCGTCGAGCCGGGAACGGTCATCATTCAAATTAAACTGGTCTCTACGCCTCAGGAAAAAATTAATTCCCGGCAGGTTCGAAGTGATCCAACGCTCCGCAGCGGTCTCAAGATCACTGTAGTACCTTTCGGGACGCGGCGGAGAACTTCGAATCTCGTACCTCGCTTGTTGAAAAGCGCCTTCCGATCTTTCATCCTTTGCTCGTCTACTTTATCTGCGTCCTCGGGCATCTCGGCGATGTTCAAAACATTAATGGTCTTTCCAAGTAAATTGCAAACGGTGAGGCCCCTGTATTTCTGACATGAGATTTGAATCAACCTTCATTCAGGGCTCTTCGTATAATCAAGCTGGACCAGCACACTCTCAAATTGACTAACACTGCCACGGGGTCGATCTAGATGAGTGTGCTGAGGGGAGGGGAAATTAGGCCGGACAACGCGCTCACCACTAGAACTTGGACTCGGGCCAGTCGCAAGGAAACAGTAAAACAAGGATTGGAGACTGACATGATGCGTCCTGAAAAACACAGGTCCCTGTTCCACCAAGCCAAACTCTCGCACAACAAAAATTGAACCACATGTTATTCTTGAAACGCGTGTGATCCAGGGCGAAACCGCAAAATATTTTCATTTTTATTTTGTACCCCATGAATTATGAGCCCAGGTCCCAGAGAAAAGCAAACAAAAAATGCAACGCTCTAGATCTTTTTCAAGATCCCTACACTCCCGGCGCCCCGAAAAGCGGCACCCACAGCGAATACGCGGTTCCATTGACCGTCGCATGGATCGTATTGCTGAGAGATTTGAAGTTAATGGGCGATGTGTAGAACGTGTACCCGTCCGCTGGGGGGTTAGACGCGTCGAGTTCGAAGGTCGCAGTGACGCGGCTGGTCACAGGGACGGTTATGCTCCCATCGATCGTCGTGAGCGCCGTGACGTTAATGGTCGTGGAGGGATCCTTGACCTACGAGTACATTTGAGCACCATGATCATTGAGGAGGAGGAGAGATGTCTTACGCCGACAACCATGATCGAACCACCAATGGTGAAGCTGGAGCGCCGCGGGTCGAACACAAGGACGTCTTGATCGATGGCGAAGTTGGCGCCGTGGTTACCGACGATTAAGGGCGCGGAGCCGTCGTTGTTGTTCACCTCGAACCAGAAGTGGGAGATGGAGGTAGCGAGATCGATGGCAGCGTTGAATGAATGCAGTTTAAATGCTCTGACGCCCTTGAGTGTGGCGAGGAAGGACGCATCTTCAGTAGGAACTTGGAACGACGGTATCGCGCAGCCTGCCGGGGGGCAGAAAGTCCCGGTTCGTTCTTTCCAGAACATGGTCACGGAGCGGTTGAGCCCAGTATCAATAATCTGACATTAACCTCAGGTGCGATTCTGTGTCCCGAAATGAGCATACGTACCCGTAAGGTCGCGAGGAATGCAAGCGAGCCACCTTGCGGAAACAGGAGAGTATTCGTCACCTTGAAGTCGAGTGGCTCGATGGGCTCCGTGAGCGTTACGGTGCTTGGAACTGTGTCGAGCATCCGTCCAATGAGATCGCTGCATACTTGGTTGAAAGTGTCCGGTGACGCCAAGCTGCGAAGTGGTCAGCCAGGGAAATGGCGGGTTTATGTTCAGGGAATTACCTTTGCATGGTGACATTGCTATCGCTCGAAAATATACGAAGGTCTGAGCGGGTGGTCACATTAGACCCCACAACGAGGACATTTTCGGTGGTGCCGTCGAGGTATTCCTTGACGCTGCAGCAGTGTGAGCACGGTGGGAAGGCGAAAGGGCGATTGACTCTCACACTGTGTTATCAAAGCCGATAGTCGACGCAAAAGTTTGGACGCCAGTTGGTACATCTTCTGTCACGACCAAAGGAAAATCGGCTTACCGCACACCACCTAAGATCCAGCGTAAGGAATTCAGCCCCGAGTTTTTGCTATTCAAACATACCGAGACTGTGACCGCAAGCGACGAGGCTAATCATCTCAGTTTCGTTGAATCCCTGGGCTTTGAACGACGCGATGTGCGATGCGAGATCTTGTTGTGGTTCGGGCACAGTGGCCGGCCCTGCTTCAGTCGCATCTATTCGGCCACCTCTGAATGGGATGACAGGTCCTCCGCAGCCCACGACGGCGTTGATAGCGCCCATCGCAATAACGTCGGCCACTAACAATAAGGTGACTCAACTCAGTCAAGACATAGAAAGCGAGACAAGCACGCACTGCCGACATATTCGTTGGGGGAGACCAAGAAATCAACCAAAGATTCAAGCATTCCAGCTCCGATATCCTGTCGTTGCTGTTGACACTCTGCGGAGCAAACGCGTTCATTACGGCTTACCTGGGGTCGATCGAACTCGAATATGATTGAAGCGTCCAGTCCCCCAGTGCCCGTAGCACTGTCGTGCGTCGCCATGTCATGATATGCCTGGGGTAGTGATAGATTGGCGCAAGCATCTGCCGCAGAATGCATGTACTCACGAGCCGGAGCCACTGGGCCGCGATGGTGGAATTGTCACGCGGGGTACAGTTCAAAGCGAATGTCGAGACAGCGCTGACGAAAGGTAGATAGAGTTGGTCGTCGAGGGTGTCTAGTAACGGGTCCGGCCAGTTGAAGACCGCAGCACCGAACACAAGGTGGGCGG
This sequence comes from Mycena metata, assembly GCA_029378385.1. NCBI lineage: Eukaryota > Fungi > Basidiomycota > Agaricomycetes > Agaricales > Mycenaceae > Mycena > Mycena metata. The sequence goes on along the minus strand of JARKIB010000821.1, from coordinate 1,445 downwards.
TGCTTGCTAGATGGAGAACGCCCAAGGTGGGATACCGCATTTTGGACCAGAAGGCGTTTGAATGGAAGATGGGTCTGGCAGTGGTTTTGACGTCGAATTTTAACTTTTAAGGGCGTCCGTCATTATGTGAGGATCTTCGGTCATTTGAGACCGCTGAATAGATTCTGCGTGACGGTATCAGCTTCTGCTGAATGATGGACACAAGCACAGTTCACTTGACAGAGAGTGGGAGTGTTTTGCAGGGCGACCCTGGGGCGACCCGACGTTATATTGTTACGGTTCTGATCAGATGTCAACTGGGCGGTACCGGCTTCGCGGCAGCACAAAACGACTGGCCGGCGGAGCTACCAACGAATACCAGAGAGCGACCGGGATAGAACAGATCGTCGCGTTTCTCACAGAGATCGAGAGAAATTATTGGCTAGAGACCCGGCAAAAGCGTGTAGAGGACGAAATTGGAGTCGGAACGCTCGAATGACTGATCATCAAAATAAATACGGCCTGATCTGAGGAAAAAACCATCGCAAGGGAAAAGTCGCTGGTGGCAGAGAGTAAGAGCCAAATACATACCGGCACGATAAATATCATAGGAACGGCTACGGGGTTGCCCAGAGGTCAAGCCCCGCTTACTGTAGAACGTTCTGGGCAAGAGCTCGTAAGGTGTAGACAGGAAAGGATTCCAACACTGCGTTCATCGGACGCATGCACCGAGGGCTTTACGGTTCATCAGCCTTTTTGATAAAATGTTGCCATCCTTTTACCCTATGAGCTTGTGGGCGGAAAATCGCCGTAGAAAGCACCTGAAGAGATTATTAATTTGGGCCGTTGAGCTGGAAATAAAGCTGTTGAGTAACGGCATGGCTTCGGACAGGACAGAATCACAGACGGAGACATACTGTAATTTTATATGAAAGAGGACGACTATCAGATTTGCATCAAATTCAGGCACGCGTGGGCGCTTCTTGGTCCTCATGCGTTGGAACGGACGCTCACTAATTGGCATGACTTCGGTTCTGCTGTTGGAATTGAGTTGGAATGCAGGAAAGGTTTCAGAAGCTTGTTGATGGTCTTGTGGAGGAAGCCATGATTGTTTGGATCTGTTAGTTCGATTATTGATGGGATTCACCCAGTGGCGTGGGGATTGTCATTGATGTCATCATGCCGCCTACGGCAATCAAGCCATTGAGCTCGTCTAATCTAAAACGTCCATGGCCAAGAAATCTCAAACGAGCTATGGGTCGTGGCTAGAAAGTCTTATGCGCTTAGATCGAAAGTCAACGCTGTATGGTCGCAACATCGCACCCTCCGAGTCCCGCGCCACCCCGTCGCAAGCCTCCTAGTTTCAGGTCGCCATCACAGCTCCGGCGTAGAACTCGGAATTGGCCTTGGAATTGGCAAGTTGTGGCAACGAACTGGTGTACGGGAATTTGGCGGAGTACTCGACA
>JARKIB010000820.1:0-22902 GCA_029378385.1 Mycena metata | reverse complement strand
CCACGGGCCGAGCTGAGGTCAGGACCGCGGGTTACGACCTGGGCCGAGGCAGAACTTGAATGGGAGGACTTGGATGCATCAGTTGCGCGAAGGAGAACGAATGGAGCAGTTACTGACCTGAGCGGACGATGAAAAACGCAGATCTTGCCGTGGAAGCGGGGAGTCACGTCCCCGCGACCGCCCGGCTACGACCTGGGTCGAGTCAGAAGGCCTAAGGGAGAACCTGAATCGATGAGTGGCCCATGAAGGAGAACGAAATGAAGCAGCGACTAACCTGAGCGGGCGAGAGATTCGCCCGGTTGCAGGTCGTTGTCCACGGGCCGAGCTAAGGTCAGGACCAGATTCGCACATTGTTGTCCACGGGCCCGCGCGCGTGTTGGGTGTCACTGTCAAACTGGCGAATAATGAGCGTCGTGCAAATAACAGCGGAAATACCAGTACCAGACCCGATCCTACGACCACACCGTGACTTGACCCGCGAGATGACGGATGGGCATGGGGAATCCTGCGACAGAATGAGTTCCGTCGTCGACGCAGAAGTGGTCCGACAGACCCATGGGATCGTAAGCCCGAAATATTTCTGAAGCGTCCGAATCCGAGTCAGCTTGAAACGAGCACAGAAATCTTGAGGAGCCTTGAGAGCTTCGCCAGTCAGGAGGCGGCCGCACGACATTGCATCGCGCGGCCATCGCGGTCATTCGGTGTGAACAATACAAAGACTCCGTTTTGGCGACATGGTGGACAGTCTCCGCGTGCGAATAATATCAATATATCCCAATTAGGCATTGATGTTAGACGCTCGACCAAACTCGTCCAAATTGATCCTTTGCTTCACGATTACCGCCACCTCGGATACAAATATTTTGTGAAACTTCTCATCGTGGACCACGGCCGCGGCTACAAACCTATTCTCCCGGGGCTTCCCTCTGACAGCTCAACAACTATTCCCAATTTCCACGGTGCTCGGTCCGTCTGACAGCTCAACGAAATGCCTCCGAGGTCTGCTGCCTGGGCCTGGATCACTCCGCGCACCTCTAGCTCTCTGACAGCTCAACCACTGCTGCCTCCTCGCAACGTTTAGCTCGACGAAATAGCTTGACTAATTCCCATCTGGTACCCGCGTCCTTGCAGTCGTTCACTTGCGCTCTTCCCCAGTGACTTCTCCAGACGCACTCGGCGTCTTTCTCGTCGTCTGAAATTTCTCCTTTGACAGCTCAACGAAAATACCTCATTTCCGGGCCTTCCAAAACCTCCAACGTGAAATACTCGTCATTTTTGGCGCTGGATTACTGAACCCCATCTGACGGCTCTACCACCACTGCTTAACTGGTCCTTCTTGACCCGAGGGAGGAGCAGGAGGAATATTGTACTGACGCGGCCCACAATTGGTGCGGTTCGAGCACAAATCTTTCTAACCCCGATCGATTGCCGATCGTGACCGGCCGTGTAATTCCCCTTCGATGGTTTTTGGGTACTTACCTCTCAAGACGGCATTCTCTCGCCCACGCCTTTTTACACCGCATATTTCGCCTTGCTCACGTCTTTGTTTCTCGGTTCATTCATTCCGGAGGCTCGATCAATCACCACGCTTTTTCGTGCTGCATTTGAAACATTATCTTGGTCCATGGACCATTGGTGGTCACCGTAGGGATCTGCTTCTCGTCGCGTCGGCGCTTTCGGGTTTTCCGACTAGGACAAGACACACCTAACTCACCCACTCCGCTTTGACTCTCGAACGCACTGTATTCCGTCTCATCGTACCCACTTCAACCTTCAGGAACTCAACACTCGGACACCCCGCTGCATAATCAGAGTCCAGCCGCGTGTATGTATACTCCGCCTACGGTGCCCAAAGATTCCCCAAATCGACACGTTCATTTCGCTTCACTTGCCGTCACTCGTACCAACTGCTTGTATTTTCCCGAGGTACCCCTCCCGCAAAGTACCTCCAATACTAGTTTTCCCATCGGTAAAAATCAAAACTGTTGTCTGCCCCTCCGAAATCGAACATCTTGTCAAAATCGTCGAACGTCAGTATGCCCGACAATTGAGGGGTACACAAGCTCCCCGAGGGCGGAGCTGCGGCCGGCTATTCGAGGGGCGGAGGGGGGTGAACTCTGTTGGAGAAACGAAACGACTGAAATTGTAGCTACCTGTATGTCAGACGGAGGAACAGTCGGGCACTCCTGTCCGTCTGTGCTCCCGTTTGGTCGTAGATCGGGCCCAACCATCTGATGCTTTGGAAACAGGGAGGGAGAATAACGAGGCGAGCAATCCTTCGACATTAATGGCGCTTCGAAGCAGGACGACTGTGGGAAAGGTTTATCTGTCGAATTGAGATTCGCTGGCCCTTGATTGATATTAGGGTCAAGGGCAGCCGCCTTTCGCTTCTTGCTTTTTGCAATTGCCTTCGCGGCGCGCGCGCTTCCAGGCCTATAATGATAGTGCGGGTAATTCACGGTGTGCTCCGCTTTCTCCGCGTCAGCCTGGCGGAAGTAGGGCAAACGTTCTTCCTCTGTCATACTGCGCCAGATCGCAGAGGCACTTCGACTTATAGAAGTCTGCGAGCTGGGTTGTCTGAAGATTCGCTGTTTAACCTTCAAGTAATGACAGCGGAACAAGATAAACGCGTTGCGTGGACGCGGGATTCGGGAGGAGTCAGCCAGGTTGTCTTGCGGGCCTGATATGACATTATCTACATGTGCAGTTGAGACTGAAGTGACGAGAAATCGAGAGGATGTTGACCGACCACGGCCTCGTTCATATCCTGAGTTCATTGAGTGCTGTGGCTCGGAGCGCGGATTTTATCAGGGGTGCAGGGAGCGGTTAAAATTCCTGAGAGGTCGGATTTGAGTCGCGACCGTTTTAAAGTTCGCGGATTCTCGGTATACCGTTCACGAGGGATCAATCAAGACTCCGGTATGTACTGGAACCACGGCATGCATGAACTTTTGTATGACCTCTCGCGTACTCCAGGGCCTCATCGGTAATGACCGTGACGGTCATGCATCAATTACATTGGGAGGCAGGCGGATACAATTACTTCCGGGTTGGTAGGTATATTTCGGTGCGATCTGAGTGCTACAGTAATCATCAATGTATTACCTATTTTCAAGGCGTTTGTCATTCGGAGGGCCCATACTGCAATCAGTTGAGTCGGAGGAATCCGTCCGACGCAATCTGCTCCTACTATCCCTCAAGGTCGATCAGTAACCGACTGTCTCACTGGCCGTAGCACCCGGCCGTTTCTCAACGGGACCGCGCCGGAATACACCTTCCTTCCTTCTAATCATGATCACGGATATAAGAGGCCGCCCAAGGAAGGGGTTTGTAAGGGAGTCAGTCATGCATCCGCCTCCTCCTCCATACCTTGACAGGGGGCTCCCTCTCATATCACCTCGCATGGAGTTCTCCCCGTTTCCTACGCATCAACTTCCTTCCATTACGCCGCGGCTAGGTTACAACAGTCTACAGCGACTTGTTGGTCTTCGCACTGACGGCGAGATCTCCACCCACGCATTTACGAACGTTGGAAGAAATGCCGCGCTGACGCAGGACGTCGTAGGCGTGTGCTCCACTGTTAACAGTACAATGGATGGAACTATGACGACCGCCCGACCGAAGCACAAATACAAAAGCCCCTCGGGCCAGCCCGGGAGGCCTAACTCTGGCGGGTATAATCTGGAGAATACGCTGTTGCAGGAGTGTCATTGGACAAAAGATAAATTTCAGCGCGTTCAGGTATGTAAAAAGCGGATGGGTATTCTAGACCTTTTTATCTTCACGTTACCAGATCGATGTCCATGGCTTGGCGAAACAAACTTTGGTAACAAGGCTTTCCTACCAGATGCAAGACCCGAAGGATGTCAAAAGATTATGCGCGCAGGTCAGTGAGAGTGTGGTCCTTGGTTTGAGGATTCAAAATGAAGGAGACATATTCATAGATCAGCGCGATACATGAACTACGGGAGTACGAGGATTTCTGGCCCGTCAGGGCCATGTTGAAGCTTTTTCTGAAGGCGAAATCGGAAGCTTACCGCAGAAAGCATTGTCTGAACAGGCCAAGGAGGGTATGTGCCGTTGACTTGTCAGTAATATAAATCCACCTAATGCGATAACAGATCACTGGGGACACGACAGAGGAGGAAGGCTGAAGCGGGGGACGAGGAAATTAAGAGGCCGTAAATTATCAGCATTGTTGAGGTCAAGATAAGTAGAGAAGGTAGCGACGGCATGTCAGAGTGTCAAAAAACCCGAGAATGGGATATAAATTGGGCTCACATCGCAAAGCTGAGAGAAAGGCTAGTCGATCGAGAGACTGAGAGACCAAGGGTTGAAACAATAGACTAATACTAGTACTGTTGTGCACTTCTTGCGTTCAGGCTCGGGGGCGCCGTCTTCCTCAGGACACTGAACTCGAATGGGGGACTCGGTTCAAGCGATTGCTGAACCGGAACCGCGTTCAGATTCGGTTCGACATTCGAACACGTTCGAACCGTGGGAAAATTCGGGCTTCTCGGGGACCTCGGATTTACTCCAGCGACACTTACCTATACTCTCTTCTGGCGCCTTGCTTAGTTTTTACATTTCCAACTCATTTTCAACACGTCAGTGACCTTTCGCTCAAAGGAATTCATGATGAGACAATTCACACCGATTGTGATGCATTCAAGCACACGGGTTCTTTCAGCCCGGGGTTCGGTTCAGGCCCTCGAAGGCGCAAACCACGAACCTGTGGCGTGAGCCCGGAACGCGAACGCGAACGCCGTGTTCAGTTGAGTTTTTCAGGTTGGAATTGTTTGTGGAACCGCCAGCACCAGCGCCTCTGCGTCCGATTTGGATCAAACGTGGCGGAGTGTTTTTGTTTCGAACAAAAACATCTCGTCGGAACCTCGGTGTTACGTGTACAAAAAAATAACGATATCAGGTTCCAGATTCGGTATGCCTCGCTGCAGGGGACAGGCTATCGAGGAACCACGAAAACTGGCGCGATTTGGTTGCAATTTCTTGCCAATAACTGGGCGCTATTAGATCGCGCCGAGTTGCCGCAAAACCAAACAGCGGACAACAAGACTTGATAACGATCATGAAAACGTCCGAACGTCGATACTCCGCGAACTAGCGCTCGGATGTTTGAAACAGATTCTCCTCCTACTCAGCTTCCCGACAACGATGCTGCCGAATATTCCGCCTGCTACTCGAGCTCCATCTCTACCGTTGGAGAACCTGGGAGAACTATGGTCGCGAAACTTGGAAGAAACCAACGGGTGAAACCAATCGCTACTAGTGGTGCACCGTTCGGACCAAGTTCCGCATCGCGTCACGTATTCTGGGCAAATCTCATACTTGCGCGTGAACTTTCGTACACGGTGCTGGTGAATGCATCTCGTTAGGAATCCGCCGTATAAAGGCTCAACTGCTCCTGGAAGGAGAAAAAAATTCCTCTTCCTTTGTTCCCCGCGCGCTTATTAAACACCTCAGGTTTCCGGGGGCTTCGCGCTTGGCCCTTTTCCTGAGCCCATCGTCAGCTACACATTCTTGTTATATTTCGAGGTGCTGATGTTTGACAGATGGAGAAGCAGCAAACGTGCAGATGCTCTATATGCCTATCGCAGAATGCGCAGGGCGTTCACCACCCTCGTCATATAATACGGAAACACGAAAAGGAGGATAAGCTGCATCGAGCCGACCAACTGCTAGAACGAGACTTGTTCGCTCAAGAGCTAGAACGCGTTCAGAAAGCGGCGGGGCTAGCGTTGGAATATGATGCTGCATTGATCGCACAGCTTTCACCCGCCGTGGTTCATCGGGAGAGTACGTCTAATACACGGAGGGTGCGCAACCAAGCATGCGTCGATATTGTTTCAGGTATGGTTCGCAGAGCGGAACTACTCGCGGATGAGGTCGAGGCGTTCAAGTCGGTGGAGGGCTTCGACATACCACACCTTGAGATAGGGGTCCGACGCATATCCAACCTGTCCAAGGAATGCACTGCCGTGCGTAGGGACCTTGAAACGGCACTAGGGAAAAAAAGTTACAAGCCTGCCAAATCCCTTCTAGAGGATACCCTTACAAAACTTTTCGTTACTTCTTCGTCACTTCGGACGTACGAAGGGGACTGGAGGACATCGTTGGAGCTGGCGACAGATGCCCAGAACACGTGCTCGACGGCATTCTACTTCGACGCTAGTGAGTCCTTGTATTGTTCTTGCTTACATTACTGACAAACTGATAGCTTCCCACTACACCCCTGTCCTCGCGGGTGCCTCTCCTATAGCACAATTGGTGATGTATATGGTCCTTGTTTGCTCGACGATTCTCCTGCTACACCGTCGTGGATGTACATGGCTACTTGAGATAGGTCGTGTCATCGTTCAGACCTCGTTGGAACAAAGCGGCCTCCCGCCCAGTAAATTCAACACAAACTTAATCGACCACTTTCCACGACGCATGCCCACAATTCTCAGTAAATTCAATCTGGACACGAAATCGCTGATGTACGCAGTATGCTCCAAATGCCACCACATATATCCTCCGACCATCGATCCTGAAACAGGACTGCTGAAATGGCCGGAGGTGTGTAACTATAGACGATACAACCGTGGAAAACGTTGCAAAGAGGTTTTGACGCGATTTCCTAACCGCGGTAATGGCGGGAGGGTGCCCATTAAGCCTTTGATCTCTTATGACTTCCACGATTGGCTCGCGAGACTTCTATCCCGCCCCGGGAACGAGAAAAGCATGGCAAAAGCATGGGATGGCATCCTTGACCCCGCTCCTTCCCTAATGTCGGACATCTTTCACGGTGAACTTCTCCGAGGCTTCCGTGGGCCAGGCAGGGACCCCCAGCATTTCAGCATCTCTGCTGATCCGAACGAAGGACGCTACGTTTTTTCGTTGGGATTCGACTTTTTCAATCCGCTTACCAATAAACAAGCTGGAAAGAAGTTGTCAGTGGGAGCCGTGGCACTGGTGTGCCTTAATCTCCCCATCTCGGAGCGTTACAAGCCAGAGAACATGTTCTTGGCTGGTATCATCCCAGGGCCCAAAGAGCCACCCCTAGACACTATCAACTCATTTTGGACACCACTGGTCGACTCTTTCTTGGTTTTATGGGAGCAAGGTGTCAGGTTTAGCCAGACACACGATTATGCCTCTGGTCGCCTTGTACGATGCGCAATCGTGGCGATTATCTGCGATTTGCCGGCAGCGCGAAAGATAGGCGGCTTCTCAACCTACACTCATCGTCGATTTTGCACGCATTGTGTCTGTTCGCGTAATCTGAAGAGTAAGGACCAGCCCAAGAAGAAGAAAAAGAAGGGCCCAGTAGATGGAGAAGATAGGTTGGATCAGGATATAGCGGATGCAGAGAATAATGCCCAACAAGAAGAAAATATTGCGGCAGCAGAAGCCGAGGCTGATGCCGCAGTTGATCCGGTCGGACTTGGAGCCGAGAACTTTGGAGACACGGTTTTTTATGGAGAGGGCGTCGGTTATAACGATTTCCAGACAGATAAATGGCAGCGCCGCACACCAGCTGAGTGCAGGTTATGGATGGAAAAATATAACACGGCTCCGACTGCGGCTGCCGCGCAGCGTTACTTCAATCAATCTGGTCTTCGTTGGACGGAATTCCTTCGACTCCCCTACTTCGACGTTTCCCGCATGATAGTCGTGGATTGCATGCACAATCTCTTTCTTGGCCTTCTTCGGGAGCACTTCCGTACCATACTCGGATTTCGTGCCGCTACCGCAAACCCACCAGCGCAGCCTGCGATACATATCGACATACCTGATGATCCCAACAATCCCCTCCCAACAAAAGGCCAGAACGATCAGAGTAAGGTTTTGAAAGCGATCAAATTACTGAGCAAAGCGCTCACAGAAGAGTCACTTGCGAAGATGGAAAAGGGGTTGAGTAGTTGCACCAAACCTGCGCTCATTTATGTCGCAAAGGGTGTGGCGTGTCCGGACTTCCAGGACGGGCTCAAGGTGCGGGAGATTGTCAGTGTATTGCTTGAATGGGTAAGATCCTATTCTGTACTAGTTCCTGCGATCTCTCTGAAAATGTTTAACCCAGAGGAAAACACAAAGGGAGATAGAGGCCGTCCGGCCATCAGTCGTTTTCGGGAATGTATTCAACAAGAGCGACATGGAGGAGCTGTGGAAGGATATCGCCCAGGTCGTCAAACCTTCTTGGGTGACTTCAATGCCGTTCCAGGTCGGGGGCTCGGCAGGGGGCGGGAAATTGAAAGCGGATCAATGGCGTGTTCTTTCTACCGTATACATGCCACTCACTCTGGTCCGTTTATGGTTTGACTCCGACCCGGGAAGCGAGCAACGTCAAGTATTGGACCTCACGATGAACCTTGTTTCCGCCGTAATCTTAGCCGCCTCGCGGGAAACTTCTACCTCGATTGCGCAGGCCTATCACGAACATATGTTGAACTATCGGACCGGGTTGCAGAAATTATTTCCCAAGTATGAATGTCATCCAAACCATCATATGGCCCTCCACATTACGGAGTGCCTCCGGTTATTTGGACCGGTCCATGGATGGTGGACTTTCCCGTTCGAGAGACTCATTGGGTCTTTGCAGAGAATCCCCACTAACTATCGCCCAGGTAAGTTCAATCTAACGACCGTGGTTTACTCCGAATTGGACCTTAACGCCACCCAAATTACAGGTCAATATGAAGCTACAATCAGCCGCTCATATCACCGCATAGCAAACCTTCGTCTCTTTCAGTTGAGCGTCAGCTGTCCTGGGATCCTGCAGCAATGCCGGTCTCAGTTCGTCAAACTGATCGCGGGACAAGCTCGAAACATTTTTCTGATGGATGAAGTAACTCTCGACTTGACAAGCGGACGGTCGTCGCCGGTAGAGGTGCCTGAGGAAATTAAGCAAGCATTCCAGGCGGATTCAGCGATTGTCTCCTCCTTGCCTACTCGTATTCATCCACTTTCCCATCTTATGATAGATGGGGCGCGGTACTCCGTTGCTTCCAAGCACTCGGGCAATAGTTGTGCAATGATTCTCGACGGGCCGATGGAAAATCGCTCTTTGGCCCCGGTAGTCATTCGCAACATCATCCAGGATTCTGCACACCCCGACAGAATCTATCTTGTAGTGCAGCGACATAAGCCTCTGCAGTCTGGCATTGTAGATCCGTTTCTTCACTATCCTGTCCTGCGCGCCTCCATGTGGAACGCAAAACTGTCACACCATCTGTACATACTACAAGCCGGTGAGATACAAGGACATTTCGCCAAATACAATCCCAACTGGGAAGGACAAAATGTCTCCGTTGTTATATCTTTGGAGAAGGTAATCCAATCTATATTTCGTTCGGAGTTCCAAGTAACATGAGTTTAGAACGTGATTGTGGACTCCAAGTCGCAGCCGGCGGTGGAAGAGGAAGAGGATATAGAAATGGACGACGAGTAGCTGGCCACGGTTTTGTGGCACAGACAGGTACCCGTCTACATATATTCAGACGTCGCCTACATCCCTGTGCGTGAGGGCTGAAAGCAGCTTACAATATTTTTCTTATTTATTCCTTTACATGATTCCTCGTACTCAGTTCTTTATTCTCTCAATGTTTCCGATTGCCGGTCATATCTGTGTGTCACTGCTCTTCATCACCACGTTCGTGACGCGCCATTCAAAGTACACGTGACCGCGACGGCGGTTCATGCCGGGACGTTTTCATAATGCGGATTTTCTTCACACTCCAGTCCTTCTGATACTTATTTCTAGATCTTCGGGCACGAGGAACCAGGATGGTATACCTATCCGAATCTTCCATGGCCAAATGTTTCGATCGCGGTTCCAGAATCTACGCGTGCGTGAGAATGAATCAGATAACGAACGGATATGACAGCTCAACGGCTTCGCGGCAGCTCAATGACTCGTGGCGTCTTGGTTTTTCTTCGCCCTTCCGATTCTATGACAGCTCAACAAGTCTCTCATGGTGAGTCCCTTCATTCCACGCGGAATGGCGCATTATCGCGACGGCTCTGAAGATAGACTGGGAGGCGGTGTCCACTACTTACGCCCCAGGTGAAGGGCGCGCGGAAGTATATGATAGATGTTTTGAATCGTCTTTTGGAGACTTATTTCTGAATTTGATCGCGACACGAAAACACGTTGGGCGTGAGAACGGATCAACGGGCAGGCGTCCCGGCACGCAATATGACAGCTCAACGAGTCTTCTCATGACAGTTCAAGCCTCCGCTAAATCTCTTATGATGGTGGTGTGGCTCCTGGGCGACAGTCAAAAGACGAAACAGTGGAACTTGCATTCTCAATCGTCGTGCAAAAGCCCTTCGAAAGTATCAAGTTTGCTCTTTGACTATCAGAATTCTGCGTATGTCTCCGGTCGGCTCCTGTTCATTCATGCATGGTTTAACGAACTGTAGACGGCGATGGTTCGCACAAAGACAACATCGGAGACTCCTCATATACCCCGGCCGCGAAATTGTTTCATCGTTTTTCGAAGTGCATTTGCCCGCGCGCGAAAAGGAATGGGGAAGCAACCCAAGCTAAGTCAAACTGCTGGCCAAGTGTGGAACGCCATGTCTTCGGCACAACGTCGCCCATACGAGAAACAAGCAGAGGTCGAGAGACGCGACCATTTCCTCAAGTACCCCGGCTTCCGTTACTACACGCAGCGTAGTGGGAAGCCCGGTACGGGGACCCCGCCTCCGTCTCTTGTCGAGGACGGCAGGAAGAAGCCTGTCTTCCACCCGAGTAGGCCTCAATTGCAGTTTACGCTTACCTTCCTGGCCCTTCTTTCAAGTAGGGACGGCGCCACGGTCGGTAGGGGCGATTGGTTCTATCCCGTCATCGAATCTACGTTCCATAGCCCCCGCTCCCTCTCGTGAGTCCCGCGTATGTCAAATGTCTATATCCTCACGCAGACCAAGTGGCTCCTATTCACCAAAACGTCGCCGAGACCCGGACCAGCAACATGGCGCCTCCCAACGACCGCTCATCCGCCTACACCGGTACCGCCTCACGAAGTGCGGACACCTGCCGGGACTTATGTTGCATGAAACCGGGCGCACCAGGCGCAAACCAAGAAGCGTATCCTGGGTACCATTCGGGCAGTCGGGCTAGGCACCTTCATCCTCTCGCAGGTAAGGCAGAATTGTCGTCGAATACTTTTTCTCACCTGTTTCAAAGGAGAGCATTCGCGGTTTGGCCGGGCATCTGGAAGTTACCCCCCGCAGTTATCGCTCCCCCCATTAAATCTGTACTCCCCAGCCCCCCCTCGTGAGTCTCGGGTTTGTCAAGTATCCATCTCACTCACGCGAACCAAGTGGCTCCTGTCCACCAAAATGTCGCCGAAATCCAGACCCGCATGGCGCCCACGAACGACCGTTCTTTCGCCCAGTACACGGCGCCACGAACGGTGGCCATGGGCAACTGCCCGGACTTGTGTTGCAGGAAACCACGTTCAAGACCGAGCCAAGAAGCGTATCCTAGGTATCATTCCGGCAATCAGGCCGGGCACCTTCATCCTCTCGCAAGTAAGGCAGGATTGTCGTCCAATCCTTCCTTTCTCACCGGTTTATATCAGAATGGGAGAATTCGCGGTTTACCCGGGCATCGGGCAGTAATTATCTCCCGTCGTCATCGCTCCCTCCATCAAATCTGTACCCGCCCGCTCCCTCTCGTGAGTCCCGAGTACGTCAAATGTCTACATCCTCACGCAGACCAAGTGGCTCCTATTCACCAAAACGTCCCCGAGATCCGGACCAGCAACATGGCGCCTCCCAACGACCGCTCGTTCGCCCGCACTGGTACCGCCCCACGAAGTGCGGACACCTGCCGGGACTTGTGTTGTATGAAACCGAGCGCACCAAACGCAAGCCAAGAAGCGTATCCAGGGTATCATCCGGGTCGGTCTGGGCACCTTCATCCTCTGGCAGCTTCAAGTAAGGTAGAATTATCGTCTAACGATTATTTCTCACTCGTTCAGAAGGAGAGAATTCACGGCTTCACCGAGTATCCGGAAGCTATCTCCCGCCGTTGTCACTCGCCCCGTCAAAGTTGTGCTCCCCCGCCTTCTCTAGTGGGTCTCGAGTTTGTCAAATATCAATCTTCCTCACGGAAACCAAGTGGCTTCTATTCACCAAAACGTCGTTGAGATCCGGACCGGTATGGCGCCCACGAATGACGACCGCTCAGTCGCCCACTATGCCGCCCCACGAAGTGCGGACCACTGCCCGAACTTGGGTTGTAGCAAACCCTCATCTGGCAATTACGCCCCACTCTTGTCACCTCTCCCACAAACTCCGTTTAGCGATCGTGAGTACTATAGGTTAATCCATTTACCGTTGTCTAACGAAGTCGTAGGACTCGGCTTTAAGAAGGCTCAGTCGAACGCGCAGCTCGCCCACGACCAGGAAATTCGTTGCCGACCCGCTCCCCTTCCTGTGTCCGGGGTGTCCGATGCTGAACATCCCTCTGCACCTTCTACCACTGGTCAGCGACGTCTGACTTTGCACGATCTCGCGGATGCGGCTCTTTCTCTTCTCTGAAAATCCAATTTCTAAGTAAATGTGATGTTTCGTTTACTGCATGAATGCATTGTTTACCTACCCAATTGGTAATGCCATCGGTAGACTGACGGTCCGCCCTTGAGGCCTGAGGATTGAGTTTAATAGCCTTGCGAAGGCGAAGATGATCGACGGCGAACTAGAGCTCGACGCAATTCCCGGATAAACGGCCCAGCAAGCTCTCCTAGATGGTCGTGAATTGGAGGCAAAATGTCGTGTTCTGCCATGGGAGGGAGGCCGTGCGGTTGAATACGAGGGTAAATCGTCGAGAACGGGTCTTGCGGGCGAGGGGCATTAACGAGAGGCTGGAGTGACATCAGTGTCAAAGAGGCCACGGAAAGAACGGGGGCGGGAAGGAGGTCAAGGGAAACGCGCGTTCTTGGGCGCCCGGCCTTGATGCCTTCTGATAAGGCAACTACTTCGTAACCGTAAGAAACTGCGAATATATAATGTACTTGCCATTCGTAGGAGTACGGTTAGCTGCTCGTATGCATTACCTCACCTTGCTTGCGGTCATTGCTCTGCCTGGCATTCCAAATTGCTGTCGCTCATATGTTAATTCGTCGATGTACTCAAATTGCCTGAGGAGATTTTCAGCACTTCCTCGCGGAATAAAGCGCAGTTAATCTGGATTATGGTCGAGAGAGCCTACCCAAAGCAACTCGCAATTGTTGTTTAAACCAACCAACGCATCAACTGTGTCTTCCCACGGTTCGATCTTGCCGCTAATTGACAGATAACGGATTTAGGACAGGTTTTCCTCGTATCTACCTGCGGAAAGGAAATCTCAAGGAACGGCAGAGGATGTACAAGCTCGTAGGTATGATCCACTTATTCCCTATCGACTGACCGATCTAGGGCCAGTTGGCTTTAGAAGTAGATCTAAGATCGGTGGGAGTTAGACCTCTACTTCCCTCCTTCTTCCATTGGATCAAACACCAGCCTCTGAGTCTGCGAGAAGGTGGCTCTTATCAAATTCAACTTGCAAACATTTAAATACTGCTGGCTATGACACAGAGTCCTGTATTCACATGAGTACCTCCAGGGAAGGCTTTACCCCCAGGCCCGAGTTGTCTGAGAGCTCGAGGCTGCACAATATGGGTGATGCAGATCATGCCACCGACGAGGAACGCGCGGTGAGGGTATATTTACAAACGCCTTTCGACCCATGATTTGACAGAGCCTCCCAGACGGCTAGGTTTTTTTATTCACGGAAGGTAAATCACGGCCCCACTATCTACCGCCCACTTCACTCCTGATTGTAAGCGCCACCAAGTTGCACTTGAACAACGTCGGTGCGCAGAGACTCTCGGCGATGGGCTTACCACAAACTCCGGCGTGCTCGAGGTGACCAGAACACGACACAATCAACTGCCGTTCACAGTCGAATTGGAGGTAAGGTGAAATATTTTTTCCATCGTCTGTTGACACAGGGATGTCAAGGGACCTTCGGTCGAATCGACCGGCGCAGTCTGCCTTTGTTCACCATTTAACGTCACCATGGTATACTCTCGCCAAGACACAGGGGGACCGAAAGAACATATCCGGAAGAAGGGATTAAACCACAACGATAATCGTGTGGAATTTGCAATGTGGATGCCCTCTCCTCCAGTCATTCTTCAACACCCGATCATTCGTGCCCTTATTGAATCAGACAACTCATTGACAACCAAAATCGAGACTCTCCGTTCTGATGTCAGCACCCTTCAGGCCACTATTGACGCCATACGTGCAACGAATAACGAACGTAGACCCAGGAGGAGGACCTCTCTCCTTCCCGTCGAGATTCGTCGGAATGTCTCCCGGAACGCGGAGTAGGGCGAAGGAAACAGAGCTAGGCAGCCCAATGTCCAGGTCTTCGGTGAAATAGAAGGGGTGTCCTCAGCTGTAAACGAGTAATTCGTGGGATAAAGCCGCATTCAGCCGGGATCGACAGTGCACAGTTGTTCAACCTTTAAAAATATAACGCGTTCTTCCTGCCTGGGAGGGACGATTGCAATGGCTTCCGACAACGAAATTTCCCTGAGTTGGCTTTGCGTTGAAAGCCAGATCGCGGAGAGGTAGAGGCTAGCCGTCCGGAACAATTGCATGGCTTCCGAAGAGTCCCTACGCGGGGGCAGAGGTCAAGACGGTACGGCAGGTGGCGAGTCAGAAAATCGCATCGATCGCGCTTCGGCGCGAACCACCTCTGGTACGATTTGAGTCCAAGGGAGACCGGAGGTCATCAGGAAACTTCGGAAGGGTTACTGAAGAGGTAGCAGTGGTTGAGCTGTCAGAGAGCTAGAGGTGCGCGGAGTGATCCAGGCCCAGGCAGCAGACCTCGGAAGCATTTCGTTGAGCTGTCAGACGGACCGAGCACCGTGGAAATTGGGAATAGTTGTTGAGCTGTCAGAGGGAAGCCCCGGGAGAATAGGTTTGTAGCCGCGGCCGTGGTCCACGATGAGAAGTTTCACAAAATATTTGTATTCCGAGGTGGCGGTAATCGTGAAGCAAAGGATCAATTTGGACGAGTTTGGTCGAGCGTCTAATATCAATGCCTAATTGGGATATTGATATTATTCGCACGCGGAGACTG
The DNA here is from genome assembly GCA_029378385.1 of Mycena metata. NCBI lineage: Eukaryota > Fungi > Basidiomycota > Agaricomycetes > Agaricales > Mycenaceae > Mycena > Mycena metata. The sequence goes on along the minus strand of JARKIB010000820.1, from coordinate 7,760 downwards.
TCCACCATGTCGCCAAAACGGAGTCTTTGTATTGTTCACACCGAATGACCGCGATGGCCGCGCGATGCAATGTCGTGCGGCCGCCTCCTGACTGGCGAAGCTCTCAAGGCTCCTCAAGATTTCTGTGCTCGTTTCAAGCTGACTCGGATTCGGACGCTTCAGAAATATTTCGGGCTTACGATCCCATGGGTCTGTCGGACCACTTCTGCGTCGACGACGGAACTCATTCTGTCGCAGGATTCCCCATGCCCATCCGTCATCTCGCGGGTCAAGTCGCGGTGTGGTCGTAGGATCGGGTCTGGTACTGGTATTTCCGCTGTTATTTGCACGACGCTCATTATTCGCCAGTTTGACAGTGACACCCAACACGCGCGCTCGGGCCCGTAGACAACAATGTGCGAATCTGGTCCTGACCTTAGCTCGGCCCGTGGACAACGACCTGCAACCGGGCGAATCTCTCGCTCGCTCAGGTTAGTCGCTGCTTCATTTCGTTCTCCTTCATGGGCCACTCATCGATTCAGGTTCTCCCTTAGGCCTTCTGACTCGACCCAGGTCGTAGCCGGGCGGTCGCGGGGACGTGACTCCCCGCTTCCACGGCAAGATCTGCGTCTTTCATCGTCCGCTCAGGTCAGTAACTGCTCCATTCGTTCTCCTTCGCGCAACTGATGCTCCCATTCAAGTTCTGCCTCGACCCAGGTCGTAACCCGCCGGTCCTGACCTCAGCTCGGCCCGTGGATTGGCGACTGGGCGAATCTCTCGCTCGCTCAGGTTAGTCGCTGCTTCATTTCGTTCTCCTTCATGGGCCACTCATCGATTCAGGTTCTCCCTTAGGCCTTCTGACTCGACCCAGGTCGTAGCCGGGCGGTCGCGGGGACGTGACTCCCCGCTTCCACGGCAAGATCTGCGTCTTTCATCGTCCGCTCAGGTCAGTAACTGCTCCATTCGTTCTCCTTCGCGCAACTGATGCATCCAAGTCCTCCCATTCAAGTTCTGCCTCGGCCCAGGTCGTAACCCGCGGTCCTGACCTCAGCTCGGCCCGTGGACGATTGGCGGCTGGGCGAATATCTCGCTCGCTTAGGTTAGTCGCTGCTTTATTTCGTTCTCCTTTGGGCCACTCACCGATCCAGGTTCTCCCTTAGGCCTTCCACCTCGACCCAGGCCGTAACCCACCGGTTCTAACCTCAGCTTGGCCCGTGAACAACGACCTCTGACTGGGCGAATATCGTCACGTGACGAGAGCGTCTTCTCCACCCAAAACGCTGTCTCACTCATCACCGCTCATCAATCGTCCTCGCCAATCCCAGCGTGTTCACACTCATCCGTGGCACCGTCTCCGACCCCCTGTCGACTCGATGTCCGTCCTTCACATGGTACTGCCCCCACGCCGCCCCATTCGCCCCCGCCGTCTCCACACCGCCATCCCGCATCCACAGTCTTCACCCGCTCGCATCCGGGGGGCTTGATGGGTCTTCCTCGTCCCCCCGGTGCCCGATCCCTCCCCTATGATGTGTGCGGCGATCCGCCTTCACCACCCCTTCCGCAAGCACGCTCTTCACTCTCTCGCAACTTCGACCTCCCTGACGTCCCCCATGCTTGACCCCTTCCTGGCTAGGTGTGCGACAGCCACCGCCCACCCCCCGCGCTCGATCTAACTTGTACTCCGGTAAGCATCCGTGCGTTTCGTCGCCCACTCCGCGCTGAGTCTCACTCGCCCATTCAGATAATATACTGCCACCAGCGCCCCAAAGCGCTTTCGGGGTGTGGTCTCTCCGAGACGCTTGCCGTAATCGTCGACCTCTCGCGTGTATCTTGCGTCCAGGATCTTCCGGCACCTACCCCACTTGCCGTTTCCTTTCCACATCGCCCTCCTCCAGCGTATTCACGTTCACGCCCGTCTCTCTCTGCGGAACCGCCTACCGTACTTGCCGTTTGCCTTCCACCATCGCCCTCCCCTAGTGTCCTCAGCGGCTTCGGGTCCACCCTTAGGACTACCTCCAAGGTGCATGGCGATCATGCGACACCCCCTTCCACGCGCATCGCCCTTGCACCTTCAGTGTTGCTTACCCCTCGCCCCTCGACGTCGTTCGGCCGGTGCCCTCCCCTCGATCGCCAGTGTGGAGTCTTTCGCGTTGTATCTTGACACCAAACCCGGATTTCCACGCGACTGGCCCGCCTGACGGAATTACGAGTCCCTTCAGGCGCGGCCTTTGCCTATCACTAAAAGCTCCATACATAGATCTCATCGTCACGCAATGCAAGAGCGCCCGCCAAATGTATGCAGCCTACGTAGAGACACAGACTGCGAGAATTTACCGCTCCTTCGATCAAACATCAGCCCACCTCGCTGACTCTGGATCCCGAGGACGCTATCCTCGGTCCTTCATTGTCTAGATTGGAATGCAACGTGTCTTGACCCTGCCTTGTGTGACATGAGTAAAATCGAACTTGATACTTGAACCGTACTCTTCTCCCCTGATCCAAAGGCGCCAATCCAAGGCATCACCGAGCGCACGCTCACAACGACCTAACTCATGCACTGGAAAACCACTAATCTTCGCCCACGCCAAGTTGGAATAACCTTGGTCGTATAGGAATTTACGCGCGAGCATCAATGAAGCAAGGAAGACCCTGCGAGGGCAAAGGAGGAATAGTGGTGCGAGATCGGAGATGAGTGATGACATTTTCATCCTTGGGATAAGTTCAGGAAGCTTCGTTCGGAGAATCTTCACATAGCATAATGCGGTCTCAAGCACGAATACGGTGGTCTGGGAGCGTTGTAGCACGTCGCGAACGAATAAGTCAATTGGGGCCGCCGGACGGTTGTGTCGGTAACGGTGTTCATCAGATGAAACCGCGTTCTCTCTTCCAACGATACGTTGAGGACGGAAACATTTTCCGCATGTCAGCGCCATGGCTGAAACGAAAGATGGGTTCAGTTTGAATTTCTGCGGACTCCAGAGGTCACAAAGCTGCTCAGCAGCTTGATCTGTGCGATCACCACGTTCAAAATAAGGCTCCAGCTCGCCTGATCTGGTCGCACCAAAGATGCTTGCAGGACCGAGCCCTGACTGTGGGACCGAACAAGATAAGATGGTCGCTAGTTATAGCTCTTGGAAAGATACAGAGGCCATACATCAGATCTCTTCGCCTTGGCGCAACAGAGCTGTAAATAATTCTGGATCTATATGTTCGGGAGCGGGACTCCGGCGCGATGGACATACCTCGGCCTTCGAGGCCTTTTTTTTCCGATGGCGCGCTAGAGGGCATCTCGTGAGCCACATATTTTCGAAACAGAAATGACCTTTGAGACTTGAAGCTTTAGGTTGTGAATAAGGCATTGAAATGAGGCGGCTGACTGCAGAGAGAACAACGAAAGGAGGCGGCCGTCTTTATAGCAAACTAGCGTATTTGTTAATTACATTCCTCTGAGCTTGTCTGCTCCCAGACTTTGTACGCAGTAGATCACCAGCCAGTTTGATCCCACTCGTCCTCGCTGGCCTGATTCGGACGTGAATGGTGGGAGCGGGGGTTGAACCTATTGCGCCGTGGACCACGCGAGCGACGATGAACACCGGCCCTCGACGAGCGCGGGGTGTGATCAAAAAGGTTTTTCGGGAAGTATCTCTTATAGTCGTCTGGCAGTCTCTTGACCGTTGGAGCTCGCGGGAAAACCTTGGCGTTGATGAGAGCCTCAACTGCGGTCTCAAGCCCGTAGTTGGCAATGGGGACTTCTGTGACGCGGCGTCTGCAAGACGGGCAACTTGGGGGGGGCGTGGTGGGGTCGATGAGCGGCGAACTCGATGCTGTCCACAATCGGAATCCAGGGCAGGGAATAATTACTAGCACTTACCTTTCAGGAGTCCAAGGATGCAAGTATGGCAATAGCTATGACCGCACTGAACGAATCTACCGGATTATGAGGATCATAAGCTGATTCAGTGCGTCCGACTTACACGTCGGGGGAATTGAGAAGATCCAAACAGATACCGCAGGAGTACTCTTTCTGCGTTGTGACAAGGCGCTGTGAACCGAAATAAATCCGAATTTCTGACCAGTTCGTCGCGGCGTAAAGGTACCTGGCGGTTTTGGAGTTCGATCACCGCATTGCAGAGGACACCAGTGGTTCGCCTCTCAAGATCGCGGATTCCATCTTTTGCATCCTGGAGTCGAAGTTTCGTGTCGGCCAATTTAATTCGGAGACGCGACATCTGGGTTTCGGTGACAATTTCGTACTCCTTTTGGGCTCGCTGGATGTTCTGCAGCTTGCTCTCTGTGTACTTGAGCATGTTACACAAAGAGTGGACCACCGGATTGGCCATGTCGGCGTCGGTGGGTTCATATCCAGGGGGTATGATGGGGTTGCCGTTTGGTCGATTCATGGAGGATGGAGGCAGGAAGGAAGCGCGTTCGAATGAGAAAACAACTATAATCGAACCGATGATGGCCGAATGTTCGATATGATGACAGATTGTTCCACGTGTTCGGTGGTCACATCTATCAACTAAGTATTAGGGCAAGTCGTCCACAAGTCGTTAGAATTTAACGGATTATCTACAGGCGGGCTCTAATTGAGAAAACGTCCATGGTGGAATTCCGGTTACCCGTCATCGTATGCCGCTATCGGATCCGCACTCATATCTTCTAAGCTCGCCCTTCTGTCGTGCATCCTATGCAAGGTACCCACCTTTTATCGTATCGTTGCGTCGACGCCGCAGCTCAAGTTTATACAGCTGACCCAAGAACGCTTCCTACATTCAAGTGGGAAAATGCTTCTTCGCTGGCCCGTCAAGTCATCGAAAGCCGTGTGATGGCGTACGAACAGCATCGCGCTCGCAGAAGCACCCCAAATCATGTCCCATCGCTGGTGAACTTATCAATTGAAAAGTTCACAGATGTGGTTGTCACCACAGACGGCATCCCAACCGCAGTGTTAGAAAGATATATCTGGGACTGGCACATGATGCCCTACTTGATGCTTCGTCGCTCGTTGTTACGCCTCTCGAATGGAGGAGGATACGGGAATTGGGGAGATTCGCACCGTCCCCACCGCCCTTTGGTCGCAGACCCTAGAATAGACGAATGGTCGGTTTCTTCCTCATCCGCATATGGGGGTGGACTTGAAATCTTCATCTGCCATCCAGGATTCTTGACAACGAGATATGGCTTCGTCGGGAGCATCGAGATTGGCGTCACGGGCTGGTGACGCTGGTCGATGCGGAAACTATCTTTCCGAACTCGTTATTGAGCGAGACCGCTCGTATCATCACCAGGTCGGACGATCTCCCCGGTTTTACAATCCTTGGCGAGACTCGGCGACAAGAATTACGAATACAGCCGTCGACCGATTCTTTCAAACGAACTTTTTTAGCCATGTCCGACGGTTTATTGCGGAATATGGACTGGGCCAACATCATCATCGCGGGAGGAATCGTCCTTGGATCTTTGGTTAATGTCAACCCCCCGCAACATGAACCTGAATGGTCGCTCTCAGACATCGACATATACATCCATGGGCTGTCTCCCGGTGACGCCACCGCGAAAATATGCCATATTTATGACGTGTTCCGCTCTAATTTACCTCATCACATGCGTACTTTGACGGTGAGGAATTCGAAAACCATCACATTCTATGCAGAATATCCGTTACGAAGGATCCAAATCATCCTTAAGCTTGCAAGCGATCCTAAGGATGTATTGCTGAACTTCGACCTTGACATATGTTCAATGGGTTGGGACGGAAGCGATGTGTGGATGCTTCCTCGTGCAGCGCGGGCACTTGAAAGTACCCGAAGTCTCTCTATGCATGTGCTAATCAGCCTGACCGTATAATTAAGCTGGCTACAATACATTCACCATGAATCTGATTCAAGGCCACTATTTATCCGAACGCAAAGCATCACAGCCGCAACGGTATTTGATTCCTTTTCATGCCCAAGGGTTTGGAATGACTGATCTATATTTGCAGAATATTCAAGTATGCGCGGAAGGTCATTCATCGCTTCTCGTGTCCCCAGAACGCTGAATTTCCGCACGTAATTCTACAGGGGTATGGATTGAGATTTCTTCCAGTTTATATGACTTCAGTTGATCACGACATCAATTCGCTTGCTGAAGAGGCTCGTACTTGGGCCTGGCACAGATATCTGTACATTACCGAGCTCCCTGCACGGGATGGTATTTTTACCCGTGCGGACCTCGACGACGCAGTGGGCTTTCGTCGGACTCGTCCGTTATCGAGCTTTACACACCTAATGCGGCATGTCGCATTTTGGGAAATGGGTCAAACCTTCAGCAATATAATGTGGGTAGTAGGACTATTCTTCCTTGTCTCTCCTCGTCTCCTGAAGTAGTGTTATGCTCAGTATCGAGAAGGATCATTGGGCATCCACTTCTTACGACACGGTATGACTGAGGAAATTATATCGTGTGCTCATTGCCCATTGAATATCCCAAGGATGATAATATTCCCCGGCAACAGTAAGCAATCCTCGCGCCGGGTAGATTCTTAATCAGATTGAACAGATACGCATGGGACGCGCGTTTTAACGGAGCGGCATTTAGTGCCAGTATCATTCGATCCAACATGGAGGATGTCGACGAATGGCGCCTCAACGATTTTCGGGGGCGGCTACGGCAGCATGGTGTCCTGTGCAACGACCAACTGAATAGAGCTCAACGTATGACATCGGCCTCAAATGTGAAGGACATACTGGGCACCGAAAAGGATATCAGAATGCTCGTACTACTCCCCGTCGACTTCGCGATATATGCGAACGCACTAGTGAATGAGGCTCAGGCTGACGCTGGTTCAGAGGAGAGACGCCTTCTTGAGCCTGTGGTCAATGGCATGGCGGACATACCAACAACCCAACAAGAAGGACTGTTTCTTTGGACCATCGGGCCCCAACTTATGTGGCAACATATGGATAGGCGGATTGATGAGTGAGCTGCCCGCAGTCAACCTTAGTATCCCGCCCTCACTGTTAGTCCAGACTGTTTGAAGTGCTGTATGCCTTCCGTCGGGCGAACAGAACGATGGATGAAGATTCTCAAATCTCCCGGTTCACTAAAGAACTATTGCGACGTGAGACGAGCGCACTGGATCGCGGTGTCGACGAATTTGTCGCCTTTGGCGAATGGCTCAGCCTTACCCCTCAGTAGCGACCTTGGGAAGTATAGTCTGGTTCGATTCGACGGAGGTGGTGGTTTGATAATAACAAATACTTGGATTGTACTTGGAGGTCCGAATTCGCATGCACTGCGGAACCTCGCAGCCTGTTACAGATGGTCTGTCGCCGAACTTGAATTGGCCCCTTATAAGGTCCAAAGGGCCCAAGCAAATTGCGCACATCTGCTGATAGATCCGGGGACCGAGATAGACAAGCGTCTGAGACGAGATCCCGACTGTCCGTTACCCCGCGCTTTGGCTATCGACTTAATCCGCTGGATGTTACTTGAGACCAGTGGGAGTTATCGTAACCGGCTGTTTCACATACACCTGAGACGGAGATAATTATCAGGACTTCACATTGGACTTCACATTAAAATTTAAAACACATTTTTTTCGACATCTTTCGACGACTTTGCATGCCTGAAGACGCATTCAACTTGTGAAAGATGACTGATTTCATTTCTTTGCACATGTAGATCTACATTTTGCCCTTCTTGCCTGGATTTTCACGTTGCGTACACTTTTCTCAGTCTAGTTTGTGCCCATCAGCAGAGTTTCTCACGGTTCGCAATTGTCATCGGATGAACGT